>CABFVZ010000063.1:0-61888 GCA_902151445.1 Timema monikensis
GTAATAGACGGCGAGGGAGAGTTTATGCACACTTCTCCAGGAGCATGGCACATTAAAGTAATAGACGGTGAGGGAGAGTTTATGCACACTTCTCCAGGACCTTGGCACATTAAAGAGCATATTGGATCGCTCTTCTTGTATACATAATTGTGTTCGTAACCTTTCATGCAACCACAACAAATAACAGAAAGAGCTTTTCAGGAACTGGGGGGAGATATATCATGACAGGAACAAGACCCTAATAGGTGGAAGCACAATGGTGTTGAAAGAAGTGAGAGTTAGGACGTATTATTTATAACGTAGCTCGTCTAGGGACTTGCAGTTTTTTATTTTGTGAAGTGATAAGTTAAACTGTTTTCCTGCAGAATATTCTTTTTCAGGAGTTGAAAAGGGTAGTTGAAAATTATAATTTTCCTCGACAGTTTCTTATAATTTATAAGGAGGTCAAATCCTATTTAATTCCTTTTCTGAAACGAGCAGAGGTCGTATCACAATCCATCGTTACACGAGTGAACAGAGAGTGTCTTTTACAGAGCCTAGAGCTTCTTGTAGCTCTACAAAAGGGTGATCTTTAACTGGGCTACCAGTTTTTCAAATAATTTGGTGGGTGCTTGAAAGTCAGCGCACATCTAAATGGTAACGATATATCAACAGTAGCTATGATTGTTACCTGTTTCTCGGCTGATAATTCAATTGATGTCAATACAGTAAAACACTTTGCATCTCCGCTTGCTAGCTGGACCAAGATGCTACAATTATGTAGGATTTAAGTTAGACGTTTGATACAATGTGATTTGGTTTTACCATTTGCTAGGAACTTTTTCTGAGAGGTAGTAGCCACTGTGTCAAAACCTATTTATAAATTTGAAGAAGTTTTCTTGCTGCTCTTCTTATTTACTCCTCTGTCTTAGTGTTTAGTTTACCTCCATACTCGTAAAACACCATTGTTGATGAAGACGTAAAATGTTTCAACATATAAGACAAATATTACATTGAACAATTTCTGTATGATGTAGGTCTTGGTCAAACAATGACATCAAGACGGTAACCACCATCTACATCACACACTGTGTCTTTCGGCGCATAATTTTTGCAAGAACAAATATATTCTAAGACTACTTCTGCGAGGGCTGTTATTCTCGTCTTCCTCATCGATATTTCGTCAAACAATTAAGAAGGTATGGGAGCCAGTTCATATGAAATGTTTGTTATTAACTCGGTCCAGATGGGAATATACACACAATACCTTTAAATAACTATTGTTTATTTATTTGAACGCTTTGATTATGCACCTGTATAGTGTTGTTCAATGAAGTCTGATGGTTCCAAAAGCGCCACCCTTCATGTTTTCAATGCATTCAGTACCTATCTTCAGTGCTTTGTCACAATTTACATATTCGTCTCCTACAAGAAAAGTCGACAAGCTGATTTATTCAGTTTGTGGATGAGAGACAAATGCTTGTCGGATATCAAGCCGAGAGGAGAATGTATGTCTTTAACGATCATCCTTGGCTTGCCTACTCTAGTGAAGTTCCACGTGTTTTCCGAAGGTGATATTCCAGGTCCCGCTAAAAAATCAATAGAGCACTTAAAATAGGTACACTATGAGCGATTGCAATATCCCACCTTGCAAGGGTGCTGTCAGTGATGCCACGCCTATGCGTTAGCCCACCTTCTGTCTTAATTGCTCTTATGATCTCCTGCTTTGTGACTAAGTCCATGGCAACGCCACACCATAACTTGTTAGTGCACCTGATTGTGAAGTAACCTTTGTTGTAGTAGGTGTTAAAGTAATCTTTAACCATTATACTGCACGGCTCTGTCACTTGTTGCAGACAAGAGGAGTGCTTATTACGCGTAGGGAAGATGACCTAAGCGTGTAAATACGGTGGTATTGGGTGGACTCAGGAGAGATGTAAACATTGGTCTCAACTCCTTTATACTTGGATGAAATAGTGAATAATTCCTAATTGATTACGTATTTTAGCTATAGTTTTTTTTAGTGCGATTGTGACTGTATACCTGATCGTATATTTCATTAAAACTTTTGAGTAGCCTATTTTTGTAGTGGCATCTGTTTTCACTGCTTCCGTGACCGAGACAGCACACCATTAAAACTATATACCTTTAATCTTTCCACATATTTTTAGAAGTAATTAAAAACATCACAGATATATATACTTACACACATACATACACAGACACACACACACACACATATATATATACATATACCATAGTTAAGTTACTATTTTTTTATCTATTTTTTATTAGAAGTAAGACATACACTTGATAATATAACATGTTAAGCCCTCCTAAATACAAGAGGGAATTTCTTATCCTCAGAATAATGAATAACGCTGGTACACGAGTTAAATTTATTTTCATTTAAAAAAATCTGTAGTCTACTTATTCCCTTTTTACACTTTGGGATCTTATACCATGAAAGCAGAGTCCAAGACTTTAGGGAACTTTTGATATGTTGTAGAACATCTAATTTTGAGGCGATCATGGCATTTTCAGTTTTTCTCGAATTGATTTTGTATTGAGCTTAGTCTACTATTACTGATGCCCTTGTGCGATTCGGGGTTTTCTCTCGTTAAAGCAGAGTTGGGGACTTTTGGGAACTTTTGACATGTTTTATAGTATGTAGCTCTGAGACAGTAATGGCATTTTGAGTTTATTCTAATTGTTTCAGGCTTTAAGACTAATTTTTTCATAACTACGCACTTATCAAACTTAGAGTTATTTTACAAATAAACCCAAGCCCACGACCTTAAGGGACTATGCTATAAAGTATGTAGTTTTAAGGTTATTCTGAAATTTTCAGTTTATCTAAATAATTTCCCAGTTTTCATGTTTTTCTATACCATACAACTGGGTTTTATATCATATTAATCAGAAAATCAAATCAACACACTGGAAATTTTAATATAAATATTTTCCCAAAGAAATCAACGATTCAATGGTCAGTGAGGGTATTAAAAAATGAACATAACAAATTTCAACATATTATGGCTTTGTCTATTAAAAATTTAGAATAGACGTAATAATTAGAATAATTACTGAAATTTATTCTTGAATATCTTGTATTTAAAATTAAGTCACTTACGTTTAACCTTTTTAAGAATAATAATTCTGTTTATTGAAATCAGGCGAGAAATAAATGATTCGAATGTCTCTATAAATAATTATATTACAAAGTCGTCAAAGTTATTAGCATTAAAACATATTTTTTAAGGATATGTGGACTTTATAAACATACAAATCACATATAAATATGGCTTAAAAACAAACCTAGCCTTGAACAGTAACTTTAAACCTAATCACTAAGTGGTCTGATACTACACACTCAGAACTATCTCATAAATATATAACAGTCGGATAGTATAACTTAAAAACTAATTTAACTTTGGATAAGGGTCATATTCTACACAGCAAGCACTATCCCTAATATATTTTCTCACTGGATGGCAGGATAAATCCGTTTACAAAAGGCAGACATCTATTGGCATCATTCGTAATCGAACAAGGGTCCCCTAAAATTGTTTTAAAATAATATAAACATTTATCCAATCAATCATTTAAAAAAAGGCTAGTTGAAAACTGTTAGATGGTGAAAACCAAACCCTACGTTCCTCTAATATGGGATATTTGTATATTTGTGCCAGCTGGTGGAAATTACCGAGGCCTCTCTTACGTGATTGATTGCTTGTTGATTGATGGTCAATTCCAGGAGGACGATGAGTTGATTTAATATGTGAACCAAGAAGTCGCCAGCACAGATAATAAAACCAATGGTTTTTAATTAGTTATTCATCCACCAAGATTGCTGGTGTTTATCAACGCTAATAAGTGTTTCTCAGACGGTTACAGATGCTCTCGTTTTATGTCTATCTCCCCTCCCAGCCATAAGTGACTATGAAGGAAAGAATAAATTAATATAATGTGAAACAATAGCCGGAACTATTGTTAATGCATTTTAGTGAGGATAACACCTCTCCGATATCATATTCCGATATATATATATATATATATATATTTATATATATATATATATTGAGGTTCCCTCTACCCTCATTCACACCATCGAACTAAGGCCTTCTAGTGGTGAGATATGACACTATTTTATAAATTTTGATCAACCCTATGGACTCATATTTATTTGTGAACGTGACCGATCTCATGGTGTAGTGGTCAGTTCACCTGTCTACGAGCCTAGTGATCTTTGGTTTGATTCCTGGATTGTACGCTGGGTATTTTTCCTGAAAGGAGAACCACTCCAATGGTCATCAGGTTTCTGTAAATTGGGCTTAAGTCATGCTTAAATGTTTCCACTGGTTCCACACCGTAATACTCACTATCACCATATTCTCATCTCATCGTGACATGAAAATAGCTTCCTTGGAAAGGGTGTACTATTAGTACATTCGGGCGTCCTCTGGGCAATGGTACATTAGCACTGGCTAATCTTTCTACTAATGAGCTACGATTGATGTGGCCCAAATACGTTATATTATTATTATTATTTGCAAACGTGTTCATTGAGAAGATACATTCAACGAACACATTCCTAAAAGTTGCCTGGATGATGCCAGGTCCCTTCAATCAATGCTTACGAGGAGGTAGTGGTTAGGAATCCATATGATCAATAAGTATCCATACGTTCCGGTTGGGAAGGGGTAAAATATACAACATAAAACCAAATAAATAATACAATGCCTATGATTCAATTTCTCAGATACATTTTCCACTTTACTCTAGTAAAATCTATATTATGTTGTCCACAATAGCCATTGCTTCCCTTCCCATCCGGGTTAACCACATATTTACACTAATAGTGAAGGCATGAGTAAGTTGAACGAAGAGAAAGTGTCTCTGGTATTTTGAAAACCATTTGAGGAAAACCACCTGCAGTACACTCGAAAGTGATGTGAAACCCGATCTACCCGTATCCGGCAAACTAAACTGGATGAAAATTAAGCACTTTTTTATTCACATCCCCCCTGGGGTAGTGGGTAACGATGTATTTAATTACTCTAGTTGTTGAGGGTGGGCCTGATACTATGATACTAGTACTAGTGGCCATATGGTCTAAAGCACCAGGCTCAGACTAAATTGTGTTACTGGTGATGTTAAGCGTATAGGTTTGAATTTAGTCTAAATACATGCTAGAATGGGGGAGGGGCTTCACATGTGATCAATCACTGTAGTGTTCTCATCCTCTCTCTTCGCTAATACTGATTACTGGTGCACGCACTCAAGTGCTATATTCTCTTTCCTTACTCCTTTGGTTTAGTTTTTAGTTATCTTTGTAATAGTTATATTAACTTAAAGTAATGCTATTATCCTGTATCCTTAAGGACGGTGATTAATTAATATAACCTGCATCGATGAATCTCATGATATAAAAGGCTTCCTTCATTTTAGCAATATACTGGTTTGACCATGGCGAGGAACATAGAGATGTACTGTGGATGTTTTTCCTTAAATAATTTCCCGCTCTTCCTCCACGCAAATAAAGGTATACATCCTATAAATTCTACCTTCATCATCCCTCACCCCATGTGTATAAATCTGCACACAAAACCAACCGGTATTAAAATTTTACACACATATACACACATGTACGCACACATGCACACATACACAAAGTGCTAATGCTCTTTGTTTTGGTCAAGGGGATAGATTTTTTTTGACCCCAAGTCATGTAGAGGACTTTTATTCGATTATAAATTTGGACTACTTTTGTAAATATCACATCTGGTTTAGTAAAATACCTAATTTAACTGGTGTGGCGGAACATGCTTAGTTGTATCACCTTTGTCTAAGGTATTTAAGAACAATATAAAACCCAACTTTAATATATCAATACGTCAAATAATGTTTTTGGAGTGTATCCCATTTTATAAGTGCCTGCACTCGGTACCAATGACTTAACATATTTTGTTTCATACGAATAGAGGTTTAATTTTGGGACTTAATATCTTGTGAATCTTATTCAAGGGGAGAAGGTTCAAAGGTTGAGTTTTATATAAAAACACTTATATTTAGCATTGAGGTTAGTAAACTTTACCGTAGTATAGGCTTACAACAACATCGAGTGCATCAAATCACAGCCTCTGTTACCATAGCTAGCTATTCCCCCCCTTCAGCAGCCTTCCCCTAACGTCTGAAGGTTCAACGTGTGTGACAGAACGTGTGTATGTCTATCGATTGAGAAGCAGGTCGGAGAGCAGCGTGTGTGTCTATATAGTCGGGACCACACCCTAGGACCCCCTGTGAGACCGGAACAAGGGGTGGTTGAGGGTGAAGACAGTCGTAAGGGGTAGAGGGAGGGGCTGGCAAGGTGTAGAGGTACCACGCCTACACTCTAGGGAGCACTACCTTCGTACTTCAGCTGTACACACGCGGCCCACGAAAATAAGTGATACAAAACATTCATGAATACTTTTTCAATATAATATATTATGTTTTGGAAAGTTCTCAAAATTAAATTTTAAAAAAAAGCATTCATTTTTATTAGTTACATAATATACTTTCCATATACCAATTTTGAACTAAATTGCTACCTACCCATTTTTATAATATTTAACATTTTTGAAAATAACTCTACAGAAAAATAACCAGGCAATGTTAGTTAACCTTTAAAACACTCCGTTAAAACCAATTTTGATCAAAATTGTTAAAGTGATTTTCTAAAGATCTCGAATTTAAAAAAACAACTAACAAGTTAAAAGTAAACAACCATTAATTTTAAATCTAAGCTCAAATTATAAAAATAAAGTTTGAACCAAATTAATTAAACCATTTCGGCTTTAGTCTTAAGTAGAAACAGATAAAGAGACAAATTGATTGAATTTTAAAACCCACATTTTTGAACATAAAATGTAACGATACATCATACTTTGAAAGTAGATAATGTTCTTGATTAAAATACATTCTCTATACGAGAGTAAAAGAACAATATCTTCTACACGACGTACTGAAGTCTTGGAGGCTACCGGAAATAAAATCAGAGTAATACTATATAAACTGGTTGGGGGTGCTCTCTGGTTATCGGTTTGATAAAGGTTTAATTTGTGGTGTCACATTTAAAAGCGGTTAAAGAATCGGCTCTAAATAACCTCAATGGATGGCATCTATTTTGATAAGCTCACCTTTTGTGTACGCCATGTATAATGTTGTTTAATTCCTTTTACTATGTAAAACTGATTTGGTTCGCAACATTATTATTTTAGTCATAGTGTTTAACAGTTATATATTATATCCCCACGTCATACACCCTCTGTGATAGTATAGGTAAGGGAAAAAAGTATTTTAGTAACACAATTTATTGAATATTTACCATTATCGACCGTAAAATCAGATTCAACTTTTATTCATACCACATAATAGGTAAGATTTTGACCAAATTCGAATTTAAAAATAATTGATATTTTTCACATGGGCACGCTCACTCACAACAAATTATATACTATCTAGGCTGTGAAAGCAGATAGTTAGTGTAGTACAATATAAGAGTAGAAGGAAGTTCGGTCTAGAAAGGTTTATACGCCTGACATGAAGGCAGCCCACCATGACTACTTGGCAAACTAATCAAAGGAGATTGAGAGACAATTTGAGAAATATACTACTTACAATCGGCTGGGATTCTAGCCTTAACCATTCAATCACCTGAAAATCCAGACACAATGATACTGATGCCTTTGTTCATGGGATCATTATTTTGAGTCTAACCATTTTTAGGTTTCATTTGAGTCTTTTAATTTCTTACAATAATAAATAATCGAACCCCTTTCATGCCCCCCCNTGATAGTTATTTAAGTACTGTTGAGAAAACCATGTGATGAAAATTAAGCTTTATATTTCTAATAGAGAAATATTTCAGTTTGGCCAACAAATTATTTTATCTTAAACACTGAAAAGTCACCGCCCTTAACGTGCGTTCCCTATACTCCCACCTTAATAAGATCTACCCGCACTGGTGGGCGTGGATACTAGGTATCATACTAATCTAATATGGTTAGCGGGTGAAGAAAATGTTGGGGCTTGAATTCCAGCTAGGGCTACTAAGAATGATTTTTCCTTGTTGCTTACACACTATCCCTATCAACAAATACCTAATACTACTCCTCTTAAATTTACATCCCTCCTCCATTCTCTCCATACATTATTAGGATATCCCTGACGGATGGTAAGACTAGAGAAAAAATATTCCTCAGTGGCGGCTGGCGGTGGTTGGCTTGAATTGTGGAGGTGGCACCTAGAGCCTATTGTACTTCAAAATATAGTGTGTTAAGCGACGAGTGGGTTATAAGAAGTTGGTGGGGGAATGCGAGTGGGGGAGGGGTAGATAGGAAGCTTGGAGGATAGGGAGAGAGACAAATATTGGGATAATCTTAAAATTATTTTAGTTAACTTATAGATGATAACAATTTGAGGTATGATTTATGAACATTACGTTTCTACGAAGGCTCGCATTAATTTGTTTCTTTACTATTTTTTTTAGCACCAGGTCTTATTACCTGTTCGGGTTATACGCCTATGTACTAGCTATGCTAATGTATAAGGGACAGGGAAAGTTGAATTCACAGAAATTTCACTGGCATTTATGTGGAGAGTGAGTGGAAAACCTCAGTGCAGATGAATCCAACTCCAATCTCCCTGTCGTCAGTCTAGTCTATTGTAAGAGCAGCGCGTTGGACCGTGTGGCCACCGAAGCAGTTGTTTCATTCTACTACTATTATTACTACTATCACTACCACTAATTATATTATTACTGTCATTATTATTCATTTAATCAGTTGAGATTAATCTACAGAAATAATAATTGACAATATTTCAGAAAAAATATAGGGACAAATTTCCGTCTCACATCTCTAGGTAAGACACCGAACACAAAAATATTTCTCTTTGTATAGAAGTAGCCTTATTGGCAATAAACATGGAATGTACGACGTTTTATTACTCACACACACTCACATACACATTCAAACACATATGTGTTCTGATAGATAACCCAAGGCGCACTTTCATATAACATATTGTACCAATTTCACAGGTATAGAAAGGAATTATTTTAACCAGAGAGATAAAATGATTAGAATAACAATAATAGATTTTTATAACAGAAAAATAAAAGATATGTTTGATTACAATAGATATACAAGAGCATAAGTTAGAAGTTGCAGATTAATACGGTCTTGTTGCGACACGGCCAAAAAATAGTTCTAGACAGCAAGATCAAATGCATTAGGCTTGAAAAGCAATATTAAATAACAAAACAGCTGGACTGACGCCAGACTACAGTCAGGTGATTCTAATAGTAAAACAGTGAGGTAATTATAAACAAAAGTTAACTGGAAATCATTCAAATGTAGTATTATTAACACATTTATATTTTAAGCTAGCTTGCTTGATTAGGACTTAAGAAAAATCGTTAAGAGACATTGTATAATGAATTGCAATAGAAAGGTTTGTTGACTACATTGATAATGGCTATCATACAAGTGTCTACACAAAATAGCACTATGGTCGGTCCCTTCTCAATTGGTATTGCCAGAGCATGCAATAGTACATGAATTTAATGACCCACTCCCTGGGGTACAACACTAATTTAAATCATGCAATACTAATACTCAGTCAATAGGTGCCAAAAACGGGCAGAGAGAATAAAGGTATTATCCACGCGGATCCCATATGGAAACAAGCGGAGCTCCGCGCTTTACCCACCCAAGCTAATACCACACGCAAAGCGTGGCAACAAGAATGATTCAACACATTGAATACATTGACCCAACTAGGTCCTAGAAAAAGGATAGACAACCTGGTTGTAGCCATAAAAACAAGTGTGTAGTCTTAAGGACTTAAAAGGGAAATATAGTGCTCGTGGAGAGTAGCAACCATTTTGACTAAGTCCTTATTACATCTGGAGCTCAAGGCTCCTATATCGAAGCTATATCATATGGATATGGGGAAAACATGGCCTCTTGGACCAATATAACAAGTCTGAAGGACTTAAGCAACATTATAGTTACTGTGACTACACCAACAAAGTTGTAATAATACAAAAACAAAATCTAGTCACTCTGACTGAAACAAGAAGTCAAAATAAACATAATAGTCACCTCGACTGTACTAAGTCTGAAAGACACAACTCAGCTAAACAAAAAGTCAGATGGACTTATTAACGTCACCTCTATACTTAGGATATCGGAGAGGATTTTCCTCGGCAGTGCGGTGATGAGAACCACGCCCAATACTCCATGGCCACCGGTTCCTTCGTAGAGTAAGGTATCAGAGGTTCCTTCCTTCTTCGATGATACGATGTGATAAAATGCCCTGAAGTGAATCTGAGACTTACCTATTTTATACCTTTCTCTGACTAGAACGGAACAAAAAGAAAGAAATAGAAAAAGCGTAAAAATACAGGTTATGATAGGAAGGACTGGAGCTTGAGGGGTGAGGTAAAGGGGAGGTTCGAGGACACGCCACCACAACAGTGGCGCTCGAGGGTCGTGGGAGTGAGCATAACTTAGTTGAGTTCTTTTTCATGGCAGGTGATGTAGTGAGCGGATGTGTTTTGGAAACACCCTGTCTCCATACTTGCTAAATATTTTCCTAGAAGGCGTGTTGGTGTTATCCGATCCCATCCAGCCACGGTGAGTAAGTCTTGAAGCATATTATTCCTGAATGTATCAGCTTTAATTATCTTCTTTGGATTCCACTATTATAAGTATAGTATTTTTATGCAGATTTGTATTATTAAAATCCTTTGTAGTATTTTCAATTGGGAGCACTTGGATCATATCCGAGTCCATCCAGTCGCTAACAGTAGGTTTTGAAGGATATTATTATTAAATATCTCCAATTCAATTTTATTCTTTGGATTTTGCCAATATAATTATTATAATTCCTTATTTTTACGTATCCTAATTGTGTAGATGTCAACTTTACATGATTGACACGCTACAATAAACGTAACCTACTTATCACTTTGCTGGCTATGCTGCCACGTGGTATAGTTCTTAGCGCTGTCTCAGTTGCACTATCTTTCATGACGATATAGACTACCCCCGACTTATGGTAATTAAATTAAGGAAAAGGATCGCTACATTTACAAAGAACATTAATAAATATACTAAATCAACAAATTAAAGTAGAAAGCAGATTTAAAATAAGAAAAAAAGCAAAGGATTTAATGAAGCAAAGCTTACAGGCCTTGTGGTTTTAAAGCTAAGTTATTTCATAGAAATCACGAATAAAAAGAGTACGAGCTTTAATTGCTCGCCTCCAGAATATAACACAGTAACTATCCCGAAGGAACAAGCACAGTCAATATGAGACAATGTTTAAAGGGTATTCTTTAAGGGTTTCACCTAGTATCAAACGTACGTATATTCACGTTGAATATACCTTTGGTCTAAGGATCTCCAAAATTGGATCCTTCTATGTATATATCCAAACTAAGATCTTGAAGAGACAAACAACAATCATCCACCTTAAGGGAGGCAGATACTTCAATCTGAGCTATAGGAGCAAAACCTAACATTTATTTGGAACCTGTTAATATTTTATTCCTTTTGACTGATGATTAACTTTACATAATTAATTAACATATATAAATCCTTCAAAAATGAAAATAAAAAACAAACATGAAACAATTAGATAATAGCGCACGCAGCCACGCCCTACTACAAATATACAACGACACTACAAGAACATGACGTTACCTTTCTCCATGACTGTAACAAAATGAACGACTGACCAAAAATAATACATTTAACTAATCTTTTAAGTTGAATTAAAAATAACATACATAGCTGAACCTTACGAGCTAAATATACAAAAATTGAAAATAAATAACCTTAAGGGACCCATCTATCTCGATGACTAACTTTACTAACCTTAAAACATAATAACTGAAACACTACAGCTTAAGGCTCCCGTCTACTGAGACAATAATAAATACGATAAAGGATTCTAGGAATAGCTTCATCCATGAAATACAAAGTAAAGTTAAGAATTCAATTTCCTATCTTGACACCCAAAACTAAGGTGATAGTTATTGGCAATTACTGATCAGGAAATGAATGTCAGCTTAGTATAAATGGAGAACTGTTATATTAAGTGAATGATTTTGTATATCTGGGTGGAATGTTATATAACAATGGACGTAATGATGGTGAAATTGACAGACGGGTGAATGCATATCGGAGAGTAGTTGGGTTTATGTGGACTATTGTAAAGAATAAAGTAGTATCGAAATAGGCAAGACAGTGGCAGTATATAAAAGTGGTTAACGCCAAAAATTTTCTATGGATGTGAATAATGCTTTTGTCAAAAGAAACGTAAGATCAAAGTGTTATACGTTCAAACCTTTCCCTGTTAAACCGTAACTATTGTTGATTTTGTATTAGTAATTAGCATATTAACTTATGATGTTACTCAGGGTTAATTCACTAAACAATAAGTAATTTAGCAATACCTCAATTGATTGGAGTATTTATTACACGCTACACGAATTATTACATTATGTTTAACTTGGTCACTTATTGCTCCAGACAATTGCTTCCCTCAATCGTCACTTGAAAACTAGGGCAGAGCTGTCCCGCTCCAAACATGATAAACAGATTCCAAGAGAACAGTCAAGAAGCTTGCTACTCCCACTTACCAACCATACACCAGTCAAATTCTTGGTCCCTACTGTAATAGCCGCGCCCATTTGGAGTGTCCCTTCCAGTTTGGGAGAATGGGTGTATCTGGTCTTCAGCGCTGACCAAGAGCTAAATATTTCTTATCTTAAGCTAAGCCATTAACAGAGTTCCGCTACAAATGGGTTTCCTTCCCTTTCTTGTGAGCTGCACCCACCTGCCTCTCCAGCGGTCATCTCACATATTACAATGTCAATAATTATTATAAAATTTTCATACATCACAATAAATTTAACATATCAGCTGGATGTGGTTTTAAAGTGATATCTAAGAAATATATGTAGGATCACTTGTATAAACAGGGTCAGTAATAAATGGGTGCTGAAGAAGTACAGTTTGAAAAATAATCCAATTTTGTCAATGTAAAAGAAGCGTCTTACGTTGTTTTTGTTATATTTAGATGAAGAGTGTGGATCGAGCGGCGAAGCAAATATATGAATGTAGAAAGTGTGGATCAAAAGTAAGATGTAGGCCATGTAGGACGTGTTAAATAAATGTTTGAAAAAGAGAAACAATTAGAGTTTTAAGAATAAAAGAGAATGTATGACTAAGTATATGGATGTTTTGAAGAGAAGGAAGTATGCAAGTATAGTAAAGTGTGAAGAAATTTAGTGAAAGTGTATTAAGTACGGAGTAGCTGTTTTTTGAGTTAACTGTACAATTTTTAGCCTGAGCCGTAAGAGAATGGCATGCTTATGTATGTATGTATGTATGTATGTATGTATGTATGTATGTATGTATGTATGCATGTATGTATGTATGTATGTATGTATGTACTTATGTACGTATGTACGTATGTATGTATGTATGTACGTATGTATGTATGTATGTACGCATGTATATAAAAATAAGAACTTGTTTTTAATTATCATAAAAAAACTATTCTTAGATTCACATTTTGAATTACATCTTCAAGATCAATTAAAAAATTAATCAAATTTATAATAATTTTTCCTAAGTAAGCTACCATTGATTATATTTTATTATATAAGTAAAGATACATTATTATTCACAGTGTAAGATAGTTCTCTGATGGCAATTTTGATACAAATCTTTATGTATATTAAAAAAATTACAAAAAATAGTAGTTAGCTAACTGCTATTGTATGATTTATTAAAAACAAATCCATACAACTATTTATAATACAAGCAACTCAACAGATAACTGTTTTGAACCAAATAGTTAAGGCCATCTTTTGAAATATTTAAATTAATTAAAAACAGTAATAATTAAACTATTAATAATCAAATTTTCCCTACAAAAACAAATATACAGCTTTATTGGTCATGTTGATGTCAAACACTCCCCATATATACATTTCAAACAAAATCAATAAGACATTTTCAAATTAATTTGAATTTTCAAAAATAGGTTATCAAAAACAACCTTTTTCTTAAATTTATGTCCAAAACCAAGCATACCTGGTTATTTATAATGTCAAACACTACCGAGATCTCTATTTGTAACCAAATCGTATAAGCCATTTGAAAGTTATTTCAAGTTTTTGAAAAATTTGTCAACAGTAACCTTCTCTATAATTGATTTTTTAATCACTAAAACAATTTTACATTATTATTTAGCATATCACACAATTTCCAGATATACATTTGGAACAAAATAGTTAAGGATATTTTAGAAATATTTTGAATTTTCTCATCAGTAAGCCCTTCAACGATTTTTTAAAAACTCGTATTTCAAATAAATTACTTATCACTAACTTAACTTAATTAAAGGGCTAGAGTTTGAAAAATGTTTGTGGTAAAGCCCTATAAAATCTGAATATAAAGGTCGAACAAAATCCATCAAACCATTTTAGATCCGTGGAAAGGGACAGACACAAATAAAACGTTAAGAATTGTCCTAATCTCGAAATAGATTTTTTTCACGATCACAATATTTTCTTTTGATATGAGAAATTAATAAAGGGATTATTTTAACAGAATTAAAAATATAAATTTCTTTATACTTTATTGGAGATAGTTTAAGTTGTTTTGTACCTTCAAAAATTCCATTTGAAAAGTGAGAATATTTCTCTTCATTTAGATGATGCCCTTAAACCAAGGGCTATTTAATGACTTAATACATCCATTAAGGATAGTATAAATATTTTATTTTCACTGAGGTTTAATGACCATCTGGGCTATCCACATGGTCATACTAATAGAATATGGAGGAAGAGGATATAATTTAGAGAGTGCGTACCCAGCATTTGTTGGGGAGATAGTGTGAGAAGTAACTTAAAAAACAATCACCCTTGGTTTCACTAGATGGGATTGTAACTTTGACCTCTTCCGTAACAGGAAACCAAATTTTGATTATCATCATTTATTATACGTGCCCAATGATACAGTTATGGAAAATATAATTCGAGGAAATGGATCCACATTAGTGGTAAAGGGGGTTGTTGATACGTTTATAAATGGCATATACCCTCCTACCCCCTCCGACGATGTACTCACATTCCAGATTCTACCCTGAAACTCTACACACTGATTACTTAAGTTTTGTAGCCACCACCAAAATATTTAAAACTGAAATATTTTGCGGAGGGATGTCTTCGGTGTGGATTTAGCACATCACGGTTACGTGGATAGAGCTATGGGTATAGTTTTGGCCTGTGGATCATGCCTTCTTTAAGAGAAATATCCAAAACTTGAAAAGATAAATCTCCATCGCAGGAGAGAGCTATGGACACAGATCATGCTACCTCCTGTTTTGAAAAAATCTAAAAATTGTTAAAAACAATAAATAGACTACGCGCGAAAGGCCTCTCCCTTACTGAGATATGAAGTAATGACTTTCATGTAACTCATACGACATGTAGTTGTCTTAGATGTTGGTAGGCACAAGCGTATGTGTCAATAAAGCGTGGGCGAGTAATATCATGAAATCCATAAATGGGTAGAGTGCCTTTCTTCGACCAATTTTTCAACCCATATCACACATCATTTTTCTTGTTCCCTGGAAATTCTTTATGTATACAATCCTGCAATACATATCTGTAGGAAGGGTCAACAGACAGATCTATCTCACGGCGAAAAATATAGGTTTTTGTTTTGGACGAAAATGTTTGTATTTGTCATTCTGCACTTTGCTTTTGTAAATGGATGTTTCAATTTATTGATCAAATCTGGATTGCTCAGCCTAGTGAACTCTTGATTAGAAGAGTTCATAGTGTTTGTATAGATTATGTGTCCCCATTTGACACTCATAATAGACTATACCCAAACTTAGAGATATATTGGCGTAGTTCTATGCAGAGCTAATAATAATTTTATATTAAATTATGTTTACTTACACAAATAACAATTTTTTTAACATTCACATCTCACATTTAGGTCATTCGGTGAGACAAGCACCATGTCCATGCAGCAATAAGAGAAGAAGTTTAAGATGATGAAAAACTTAGATGTGTTACGTTTAAAAAAAAAATCATCTGTCATCCCCTCAAATATACATTTAAATGTGTATATAAATGTATTGTATAGGGTTTAACCAGATCACTTAATGCTAACAAGTTTCAAAAATATTTGATTCCACGTTTTACCACCCGCAAATATACACAAAAAAACAATTATACTAATATATTAGGAACGATAAGGGTTGAATCTATAAGAAAATTACTATTTTTTGCTTATAACGACGGAGATGGAGGGACAATTTAGGATAAACCACTTCTAGTATGGATTCAAGGATTCAAACACTGAGCTCCACATCATCAGCAGTCCATTCTGTTGGAAGAGTGATTCTTTAGTTAGACCACTAAGGTGGGGATGTAAGTAGCATGAGGAAAGGTAAATTTTCTTCCAGTTTTATGTAAAAATATTTCTATGGTCAAAATAGGACAAATATTGATTCAATACAAACATAGAATTTAACATAGAGTTAATTTTCTATATTAACCCACCCCGGTGGCGTAGTTCACTAATGCGCTTGTTTAGTGTCAAGCTAGAGTGCAGAGGATGGGGAGATCGAGTTTCGAATCTATCTTGGGGAAACTGGGGTGGTTTTCATAAATGGTTTTCCACTCTCCCTCCACGCACATTTGTGTTCACTTCCTCTAAATTCAACCTTATTAATTCTTAACCCATTAGAATAATTATTACTTAAGGGTATAACCCGAATGGTTAGTAAGACGTAGTGCTAAATAAATTAATTTTCTTTACGGGATCTTCATCCAATTTTGCGCTAAATATCTTCATAAACACCTTTTTTTCGAACACCTTAAATTCATTTTCTTCATGTAAGGTAAGCGATCATGTTTCAAAACCATAGAGAACAACCGATAAAATTATTTGTTTTGTATATATTAATTTATTCATTTCTTGAGAGCAGACATACAGTCTGTAATCGTTTTATTTTTCCTCAGCTCTAGGATCAAGTATTCTTGATCACAGATTACAATAGATCATAACAAAATGAAATATTTATTTCCCCACCACGTCTACTACACGTTTGGGTTGAACACATTTTAAATACGATGATGGGGTAGGGAGTGCGCAGGTAGATTTTAAATCAAATTTACCAGAATTTACGTGGATAGAGGATGGGGAACCCTTTAAGATAAAATACCCCTCAGTACGCCAGGTCGGGATTGGAGGACTAACTTATTCATTACTGACAAACTATGCTCAATGAAATTGGTATTTAGTTCATGCATCCACCAATACGGGCGTCTATTAGTTTAAAAGTGTCAATTTAAAGACATTTGAAGGAAAATGTAGTGATATTAAAAATATTGATTTTTCTTTAAACAGCAAGAAGATTATAAAAATGTCTAAAAAAAATTGAAACAAAATTATAGCACGCGTCCCACAAGTATCACTAGCTAAAAGTCCCACGTGCAGAAATGTCCTATTTTATGCCCCCACCCCCGAGATCAAGCCCCGTGCCAAAGTAAATGTCTCAAGCTTATCGCCACGGGGGGGCATTGGCGTACAAGGAAATTCGCTTCCCAACCGCGGCGTCTCTTTGAAGAATCCCCTTATCCTTTTTTCTGCAGTCGACAGAAACTCTAATATTGGGAGTGAGGGACCGTTACTTAGGGTGTCCTACTTCACGCGCTTTTATTCTCCCTTGACTTGGGGGCTCTTAGTTCCTCTCCTGTCCCCTCTCCGACGATTCTCGCTAATAGCGTTTTCTGAATGCTGGAGTCGGATTTTATTTTCCACTAACACCATTTACTGTAAGGCTATTTGGGTAATTTTGTTTGGATTACGATATATCGCCAGAATAGGCAATCAGCGGCTTAAAATTGCGTTTTGGTGCATTTTAATTATTTAATGTCCATTCCGGTGATTGAGTAGACTAAATGTTAGGCTCATCTAGTCTGATATGATGGGGATGAAGAGGCTGGGCTTGCCAAGGTCGATGTACTGGCTGTTTTTCCTAAATGTTTTCCCACTCTACTTCAACGCCACTGCAGGTACGCTTCTCCTTTATAATATATATAATCCTAATACACGACTGTCGTGATCAAATGCAAGTATCCCAGATGGATAGTAAGACGCTGAGATAATAAAAATAGTAACTACAAAACATGCCGAGATAGTAATTATCACTTATTTCTGTAGCCAAATTGTCTAAGGCGTCACGCTTTTGTTAGACTAGACCACCAACGACAGAGAGATTGGGGATTCGAATCCCGGTGTACTGAAGTTTTTTCCTAAAAAAATTACACTGTACCTCTATGCAAATGAGGGTAACTTTCCTCTAATTTCAACCTTCATAATTCCTATCTCATTATCCTAATTATTAGACTTACGGTAGCCTCATGGCTTCTTTGGTGCTGACTGACATCTCACAGCTGACAGTTGACAATCAAAATTTAGGTATATACATAAATTTTTACTGTCAGAATTGACAGCTGCTAAACACATGTTTTTGCAGATCATTTGGTTCGGCGTAGGGATACATAATTTAGTCTGGTAACTTTTCAAAGCCGTCAGCAGTCAGCTGTGAGCTGTCACTCAGCACCAAAGAAGCCATGGGGCTACTGTATATATATATATACAACCCCTTAGCTCAGTCGGGGAAACAGTAATGGATGTAAAGTTGACCCAAATATACATATGACCTGAACCGATATTAAGTTACGGTGCTAAAAAAATCTATCATATAATGTTTTGTAATTAATAAATAAGGATTATTTTAAGGGTTTAAGTTTTTTCATTTGCAATTACATTAACAAATATAGTAGTGTGAAGATATTTACCTCCAAGTAGGTGGCGCTTTTAGTGTAAATTCTCTGATGCAAAATATTTTTTAAGGGGAAATGGATGATAGCTCTGTTTAAGGTTCGTGTTTTTTGCAATTTTTTTAGCAAACATTTTTTATATAGATTTATAAAATATGGCTCCTGTAGATACATTTAGTTTAATTTTACACACACAGCAATACTAATAGTTCTTGAATATTTTTTAAGAGCATTGTGGAATTCATCCAGACACTTTTAAAACACCAGAAAATGTCCTTGTAATATAACTCGAAATCCCTTCCGACTCACCAAATAATCATCTGCCTAGATATGNAAAAAATGTTCGGCGACAGAAATCTTTAACCGCTTCTGATGCGTCAGTCAAGTTCGGCGAGCAAGTATCCTGTTAGTTAGTAAGTTAGTTGGTTCGTTTGTTCGTGTCCATTCATGGTGACCCTCGTGGTTTTGCATGGTTGGGCCCTTGTACCAGTTGATAGATGGTAAATCAACACAACTACAGCAATGTTGGTGGGGAATGCCTGAAACACGATTTTGTATAGTATGAATCTACAGGGTGACCTCCAGATAACCGCTAATATGTGTACAAATCAAGGAACTTGTTGAGTTTAGAGCTCAAATAAATATTTAATTTTTATCAAATTCTTTGGAAATTAAAAAGAAAAATCAAAAGAAAATAAATAGTATGTCATTAAACTACACACTCTTTCAAGTAGTCTATTAGAGCATGAAATATTATTTAAATGAATCAGTAACTAAAACCATCTTGAATTTATTTTTTATCTGAAAAACAAGTACAGTATTATGTAAAATCTCCCCTACCCCCAAAGATAACTTTTTTAACAAAACTCTAAAATAAATTTGGAATGATTTCAAATTTTAATTATCAGTTACCAATAATAGACTATACCCTTAATTTTAGAAGATAAACTTATATAAGTATTTCAACTTGAGTTAAATCAAGTTAAAAAAATATATTTTGTAAAAAAAAAAAGTCAAAAGGAATATTAAAACCCACTGTTTGAAATTTGGGGCCACATGAAAAGTCAAGATCCTTCATAATCATCATAATTTCTTTTTTGTGATTGCAATACTTTATTTATATGATAACTTATTTAAGATACACAATATACTAATATTAAGTTAAACATTATGTAAGTGGAATTATTGGAAAGGATTATTTATTTGAAGTGTTCCCGCATTAGCATAGGCAGATAATCTCTTCTGCCCACTTACTAGTCTTGCTGAGGGAGAGAGAAGATAATAGTTCTTCAAATAAACCTACGGTTCTCTCAGAGGTTATCACGAGTATTGCCGAGAAATAAGGAAGATAATATTTCTATTACAAGAACTGCAGTTCCATCAGAGATTACTGCGAATTATTGCCGAGGGAAAGAGAGGGAAATATTGCTACCACAAGAAATGTAGTTCGGAGGTTATCGCCAATTATTGCTGAGGGAGATAGAAGGAAATATCCCTACCACAAGAACTGCAGTTCTCTCAGAGGCTAACACCAAGTATTGATGAAGGAGAAAGCAGGTACTCTTTCGACCGCAAAAACTGCAGTTCTATCAGAACTTACCACCAAAAATTGCCGGAGGGGAAAGGCAGGTTATATCTATGCCATAACAACTGCAGTTCCTTAAGAGGTTTCCACTGATTATAGCCGAGGAGGAAAGAAGGTAATACTTCTGCCAGAAAACCCGCCTCTCTCTCGGAGGTTGAGACTGAGTATAGAAAATTCAGGAGCTTTTTTATAAAATATTATTTCTATAACGTTCTAACTCTAGAGAATGTTTGAAGAAACCTGTCTCACGATTTGCCTAACAACTACAACAGGCAAATATTTAGGGGTGGAGAAAACAAGGGTAATGATGGGGTTTCTTGAATTGTAACATATCATTTAAACCATCCCTAAGAAAAGAAGGAACAGAGCTAAGACAAGGGTAATTAAATATAGGCCTTTAAATTATCTATCAAGTTCCCACTATGAGACGGGGCTATCCTAGATCATGGACAAGAGTTTGAAGGCGTTTAACTTCAGAGAGTGTCTTCTGCTTGACTTCCAGAAAAGAGGGTTGAGAGTGGGGATAAAAAGTAATATATTCACGTGAACACCAATATAAATATTTAGGGCCTATTTGATATGATTTTTTTACATCACATCTAACTACCATTCTGAGCTATATAATAATTTAACTACACTACTGAGGTAAGAAGGATGATGGTAGAAACTAAATGAAATATTCATGCTTTTGCGTGTAGTAAAAATGGGAAAAAATCAAAGAAAAATCTTTGTAAACCAGGCAGGGATTTAAACATTGACTTCTATGGAACCAGTGAAAAAACTTTACAATCTTAACATATAGCCCACGTGCTACCGAGGAGGGTTTAGCAACTGTTATCTGCAGTCCAATTGTCACAGGAAGAAATTTTCTTACAGAGAAGCTACTATATATTCTTTCATGCCAAGTTATTTAGTTGTGCAACTGTCTCTTTTCAATAGATTTTATCAATACCTATGAAATAACAATAAAATAGAGCAAAACTTGGGGGTGGGATAGGGTTTGTCAATGTTTATTCATATAGGCCCCTTACATCACCACCAGAACCGGTGAAACAGGTTTTGCCATTCTTTGCAAGTTGTGTTGACTGGTTCCACTCTTCTTCTCCATTTTACACTCTCTAACACTTCTTCTTCCCAATGTAATAATATTGGAAAATCATATAAAATAGTTAAAATATTTTGCACATACAACCAACTTAGAAGCACGCTAAATGTGACGATGATCTATAGAAAAAATGTATGTTTAGTAAATCTATTTAATCATGTAATATATATTAATAAAATATCTATTCAAAATTCTACCTGGTCACTTTCATTTTTTTCCTGGATCCTAATACACAAATAATTCAAAGAGCTCCCGGAAATTATCATACAAGAAGCACTAGTCTGAACTATTTTGTTACTTACTATCTCATTCGTAAATACTTACCCTAAGTAGACCAATACATTTTAAAAATAAGAGCATTATATTAAGCCTTTATTCTAGTCGTACTGGTGGTGTTTTTAAACCAATTACTTAGGTAGAAAATGTGATAATTTGAATAAAACATGTAATAATATATAATGTTTTTATATTTTTTATATATTCTTTATGTAAAATAACATTAGGAGAAGTAATTTCTTAATGGGTGATGTCATTTAGAGACAAGGTTAGGGGTATAACAGACTAGGTAGACCACGAATGAAACCGATATATGACATCAAATAAACAAAAAAGATGAAGTTTCAGAAAAAAAAACTTCTTAAAGGACATGCTAAAGGACTCAATTTGGACAACGCAATGGATATATCTAAAAAAAAACTAAATTAAATTAGGTACTGTACTTATTTATACAAATATAGTTTTTTAATATATTAAGTTCAAATTAGGTTAAGCTGGATTAATAAAAATGTCCGCTATTACTATAATTATACTATTCTGCCCATAATGCCACGTACCTCCAGGGGTAGGCTTTCTCAAAGTTAAAAACAGCGGTTCTAGTAGATTCATATTTTAAGAGAAAATATAAACATATTTTTTGTGATAATCATTTTAATAATATTTGGTGCTATTTTATAGGTATTGATACTATCTATTTGAAGTGATGTATGCAGATCACATGTATTGATAAATTTAACATGAAAGTAGTTATCATAACTTTTCTAGATATAAGTTCTTCATATGAAAATTGAATTATAGCTGCAATACACCTTGTACACAATTTTTTCTGCCTCCCAAAATGTAACTTCCCCTGCGTATTCACGTTATCCCCCCCCCCCACTCCGGGCCCTGATACCCACACGTGCTTTGAAAGAAGCCATCTTCCTGCGGTCTATTCAAGAGAGACAGGACCAACATCTCTAAACTAAATATCCTCCCTTGTCTACACTTGGGCAAACCTTATAAAGTTACAACGTCAGGTTATACGACTACACTTGAAGTGTGTGTGTGTAGGTCTTTCCTTAGTCCACACAGCGTCTCGACGTTTACTCTGGGCGTCCTTTAAAGGGATGGAGTGTTTAGAAGAACAACAGGATTAGTTTTGACTTCTAGCTCACCTGACTCTGGTTTTGAAAGACGTGGATCTATGGTCATTTACGACTATCTATTGAATTAAAAAATATTATATTTCTTTAATATACCCCTCTATTTTTGCAATTTGATGTTAACAGTAATATCTGGAATTATTCAGCCTACTTATTCTGATACCTTATACCAGGGGTCAGCAACCTAATGCACGCGTGCCATGAATGGCACGTGGAACAATTTTAAATGACCCTATGAAGGATTTGAATAAAAATAATATAAAACATTTATTTTTAAATAAAACTATTGATGTGAGTAATAGTTTTAATAACGTCTTTTATATTTCAATGATTCAATTTTTTGTTTAGAAGTTTCAAAATAATGTCTTCGAGTAGGCCTATATATCATAAAAAACTAATAATGATAATGATAACTAAACTAATAATTTAAAATAATTATAACTAAACTAATAATTTATAATAATAATAATATTAATAATAAAGAACCTATCTTCTGTTGAGGCCAGGTGGTAACCTTGATTTGGTAATCTATTGGTGGGCCAGTTCTCACTGTCTGAATTGAGAAGTGTTACACTGTTGGGGAAATGCTCTTAATATTTTGTTGGTGTAAGTGGTTTGAAAGTCCTGATTGTGGGTACCAGCATGAATGGGTACAGGCTTGTCTGGATCTTTGTGGCTTGTGTCAAAACGATGATTGTTCATTCGTTGTTTGAGATAACCTGTAGTGAGGCCTATTTATTTTGCATCATATGATTTGCACTGTAGTTGATATAACAAGTTATTTGTTTTACAATTCGAATGACCAGTAATTTTGTATTGCAATTTGGTTACTTTTCTGTTGAAGGTTGTAGCTGGTAGGGGGATTCCACATGTGCTGTAACGGGTGCTACCGCAGGGGTATGAACCTTTGGTAGTAGGTTTTTCTACTCGGATTCTCTTGGGGTCAGGAAGTTTGGGATGGACTACAATATTGTGGATATTGGGTGGCCGTTTGAAAGTGGCTCTTAGGGGTAAACAAAGAAAGTTTTGGGTCTGGATGAAACTGATTAGGAATTTGTAACCACTTTTAAGGATCGTGTTGATTCGTTGTGGACCAGGATGGTATTGTATTGTGAGAGGGATGTCCTCAAATATTTTTGGAGGGTCATAGTCATCCCTGGAGAGTGCTCTGGATATTTGGTTGTCTATTAAAGGCTTGGGGTAACCTCTGCTTTGGAAAGCTGTGGAGAACTGTATACAATATTCAGTTAGATCATCGGGTTCTGAACATATCCGTTTGGCTAATTTAACTTCACCCACAATAAATCGCAGCAGTCTCACCTTACTTGATGTGAATCTGTTCCTTGAAAACAACCAAATTCGCACAAATGTATTGTACATATAAAACCTACCAATCAGCAACAATACCTCCCTACCAAACCAGCCATCCTGGTCTCTAATATTCAGCCTTGCCACCCGAGCTAAGCGTATTGCACTGATGCACTCTATTGGGTTTTTGTTTGGCTCTCCCAAAGAAGATGCCATGCAGAACCGAGAAAGCTGAAACTATTTCAAGTGGCACCGAACAGACATGTTTGCCTTAACACAGCGTCGTACTACCTGTTCGTGATATACACTTAGGTACTAACTACATTAATGAGCTAGGGATGAGGAAGGAATTTGGAGGAGGTGTACACAGATTGACATGGGAAACCGTTTAATAAAAATAACCCTCGACACACTTGAAAGGGATTGAACCATGATCTCACCGTCATCAGCAGTCTAGTCTATGGCAGGAGTAGTGCCTTAGACCACGCAGCCACTGAAGTGGGCCGGACAAGTAACTCACGTTGATATCCTGTGATTGGCTTTAAGCCCTTCACGTGACACATTTATGCTTTGATATTTTTACTTTCTCACACCACAAAGAGAGACAGTATACTGATCATCAAAAAAATCTCTCAAAATTTTGTTAGATGCTGACGTTTCATGATCTCCTGAACCAGAAAGAATAATTTTTCAATGCCGTCTGTGTGTCTGCTATTGGTATTAGAGCCAAAAAGTTTTATCCTCACCTGGTTCAGTGGCCACATTGTCTAGGGCATCACTCTCATGTTAGACAATACTGCTGGTGACAGGAAGATCGGGGCTCGAATACTGGTAGTGAATACTCCCAAATTGTTTAACACCCTTGCTCTACGCAAATACGGGTACACTTCCACTAAATTCAACATTACTTATACCTAAATTACTATCCTAATTAGAATATATGCGTATAACCTGAACAGGTAGTAAGAAATGTTGTTAAAAAAAATTCATCCATCATGCTAAAACTGGGGATTTAATGTTTTCATAAGAATCCCTTATAATTAACTATAATTTACCTTTAAGGGTAACTTACTTAATTACTAAAAAGAAAAAAAATCGAATTTCACAAAATCGGCTCTAATGATTTCGATTAAAATTCGTATCTAGGCACTGTTTAAAATTACGAATAAAAAATTGAATCTGGTTTTACCATGAAATAAGCGGAAATTTACAATTTTGATGATACCTTTGAAGTTATTTTAGATACGTTATAGTTTATCATTAAATAGTTGTAACACTATTAAAAATAAACAACTTTTATTTGAAAGAAGATTTATCAAATAAATAATAATCTACGAGTCATAGACAAATACATATATTTTTTTAAATTAGAGCTTTGAGAAATGAATAGTTTAAAATGCACTGAACAAATAATCTGTTTCTATTCTAGCTATCAACATCATAAGAAGTTACACTTTCTCATATAGATAAAGTTTTGCAATCGATACAATTTGTTACTTTAAAAGTATAATAGATACTGACATTTTATTTCTACAAATCCTTTTGAGTGGATATTCGGTTATGGTTATGTTGTGTTTACAATTCCTCTCAGTTGCACTTAGGATATCTTTTCCTCAAAATAATAATTTCTCACATAAGCTCCACGCAAATCTGGGTGTATTTAATTTAAGATGGTATGGGATGAAAGGCTAGTTAAAGCCAGTATTTTTACAGTTTTTATAATATATTTAACAAATTTTTGGTCAAAATTATTATTATAAAAATGGCTCCAACAGGGGTTTTTATTTTTATTTTCTACACATGGTAGTATCTACATTTCTTGAATATCTGCCATCTGTAATTTGTTGAGAAACATTTTAAATCAAGAGAAAAATCTTATCAAATTCGGGAATGCCTATGACAAATATTCAAGAACGTTTGGGTTTGCTATGTGTAGAAAATAAAAATATGTGCATATATAGAACCAATATTAGATCTTTTGTGTCCCAATATATTTTTTGTTATAAAAACGCAAAAATTCTGACCCTAACTCGATTTATCTTTCATCTCTATAGTCTTTTCCCTAGCCCTAGAAGTGTAAATATGCGTATAGCCTTGACAGATCATTAGGCGTGAGGAGCGTAGAACCAACTTTTAGCAATTTTTTTTTCGTCAAACCATCTTACTAACCTAAATAATAATAATAACTGTAATATCAATACATTAGTTTTGAGAACATTCATCATTGTTGAATTATTTTCTCATGATTCCAGAGACACTTCGAATCCGTTGGACGGTAGGATGGCGAGACTCGAACAGTGACCTCTGGAGACATTGTTTTTATGAAAAGTAATGAATGGGGGGAGAGGGGGTTGCAGAGGCCAGAAACGTCCTTCCATCCTTGGTAGGTCCATTCCCTTACCCCCTTTCCCTCCTTAAAACTCGAGGGAGGACGAGGGGGCTTTACATCGAGGATAATTTATAATACCCTGGGCTTGAAATTTAGGACTTGTGGAGAGGTGAAGGGGGGCAGCATAGGAGGTGTAATACTTTGCACTGGACAAGGATGAGAGTTTTAAGGGAGCGGTGGGCAACTTCCAAAAAGGAAGAAGGGAGGGGAGGGTGGGCAAAGAATTGATCGGAAAGGGGGATGTGGGAGATGGGTGGTGGGTACCAGACTGACCAACATTATAAGCAAACCCCTTCCTCCCTCCAAGGTCGGGAAGCCCAAGAACAAGTTCCTAACTCTCTTAAGCGATCCAATCCCTTGTAAACCCTCTCTCTCTCTCCCTTTGTCTCTCTCTCACTGACTGTGTAATTTAAACATCCCCAAACTCAAATTTGGCGGCCGGTCCGAGGAACTCCGTTGACTTTAAACTTACTTACTAGGACTTCAGAAGTCTGTTAATTCTACCTCTTGATGTATCCAAGACACCAACCTAAGAATATTATTTTCAGGATAGATCCTTAGTATCACAATTGGCTATCAATGTTTTAATATATCCTATATTTTCTTATAAAGAAAGCATTTTAATGATGAATATAATTTTTTACTTACAGATAAATGTGAGCTTGTTTATGTGTCCCAAAACTCAAAAAAGTGAGTCTTATTCTTTTTTCTTCTGTCTATAACTGGGGTTGGAGCTGAAACAAAGGTTTATGTTCATACATCAAGGATAAACTGTGATTTTAATTCTATCTCTAAGGCTAGGGGTAGATTTCTTATAAATGTTTCTTGAAACAAACAGTTTTTTGAAAATTGCTTATGACTTATTTTCAAACATTTTGTTCCAAATATGTTACAGAATATATTGTACGCTTGTGTTGGAAAATTTGTTTATATTTAAACTTCAAAAAATGGCAATTAATTAAACAATTTATGAGAAAATAATAAGCAGAATAGTTTTCTTTTGGTACATCGTCTTACTACCCGTTCAGGATATATTCATTTTAATATATATGTGATGCAGGAATGAGGAAGGAAGAATTTTAGAGCCAAAGTACCCACATTTACATGGGATGAAAGTGGAACGTAGTTTAGTAAAAAAAAACCTCAATACACCTGGCCAAGATTTAAACCTTGACCTTCTTGTCTCAAAAACACCTACCAGAAGAGTCTGTGTAATGTAACATTTTGGCAGGGAGTCAGACAGAGATACTTTTAGATTCTGGTTCCTGTTCTGGTTCTCCAAACAGAATTTTAAAGTTTCCGGTTCTAGAAAAATAAAACTTCATGTAAAATGCGGTTGATAATTAGATTCCGGATCTTAAAAATGTTATATTTCCTAGTTTTAGTTCCATTAAAATATTTATAACTAAGACATTATATTTAAACATTAGTATACTATAAAACGAGTAATTTATATAAAAATACAAATAATTCAGGAGCTTAATAATGGCCTCATTTATTTAAAATTCAGGGTTCCATTTGTGCAGGAGGACATTTTATTCTATTTTGGTATGCCATAACTCTGAAAAATAATAAAAATACCGCATCTGTGCTAAGAGTTTCTGGCTACATATCCAGAAGTTCCAGGTTCGATCCCTAGGGATTTCATATTTTCTGTGAAGTGGTGAGCCTGGAACGGGGTAAAACTAAGCTTCGTGAGGATAAATGGGGCTATACTTGTTTAAGTAGTGGCTCCGGTCATGAAAACTGAGATTATTGGCCTAAGTGCTCATAGGATAAACACACGACACCTTATAGCCACAGAAATTGGCACTATCTTCGTCAGAAAATGGAGGCTGCTTGGTTTGCATAGCTTGATTGCAGGATGATGCCATAGAGTCTTATTTCATAATTTATCAACATAATTTTATTTTATCTTTAAATTAATATATGATAAAACATTAATTTATGCTTGTTTTCAAGTGAAACTAGATCACCTAACGCTGGTTTGATGCAACAAAACCAGCTAGTTACTCTGTTGGAGCCAAAAGAAAATAGTGAAGACATATATGATTTTAGTTTATTTGTCTAAACATCTAAATCAGCTTTATAATGTGTGTGTCCATTATTTTTATTTATGAAAACCTTATTTTAGGCTTTATTAACAGGATATTAAAATAATGTTACATACATATTTCCAATTTCAATTCAAACATTTTAAATTTAATGTTAGTACTTTCTAAGTCCTTAATTTGTAGACCCACCAAAATAATAAATGAGTTTGCAGGGTTACAATATATATACATTTAAGAACCATCTTAATAATAACCTTGGTGACCTGGTGGTCTAGGGGTAAGGTGTCAGACTTCGGAGCTGCCGGCCGGGGTTCAATCCTCGGTCCCGGCACAGATTTATCTGATTTACAAACCCTTCCTTCACCTCTGACAAGGCATCTTGTGAATGTGGGGAATGCAAGGCCTCCACCGTGGTTCGGATTCCACGTTAAACTGTAGGTCCTCCATTTAATCTCACAATCACCCTACCATTACACATTAGCGTAAGATGCGTATAACCCGAATGGGTAGTAAGACGTGGTGCTAATAATAATAATAATAATAATAATAACCTTGATGTGTCACTAACTCTCCATGTCACTTAAATAAATTTCACCCTGGCTAATATTGCAAATAGTCAATTAATAAAACTATAAAAACACTTTGAACCACACACAATGAACACAAACTTTGAACGACTTGTTACTTGATATTTCAAGGCAAAGTGTAAATATGAACAATTTGTGACTTCCCTTTTACCCAGCTAGCAAATTGGCCGTTCAGCAACCACTTAAGTTGTGTAACTTTAAGGTATTACACTTTTGAATAAATTTATTAGTATTTAGTTTATACTTCTTTTACAGCTGGACAGTTGCTCATTTCTCAGCACTCACCCTTCTAAGATAACTTTGCTGTCACCCAATGATAAATGCATCTTCCTAAGCTCATATATTAAAGAGTAAAATGATAAAAACTTACATTATGCGACAGTTATTATTATTACTATAGAATCTGAACTCGGTGCTTAATGTTATGTGCTCGTTGATACTTCTATAATCTCTTGAAAATAAATAAATCCTACTCTAACAAAAATTCCCTAAAAAGGGTAAAATTTTATTTAAAAAATAAAATTAAGTTTCAGAAAGAAAGGCAAAAAATGGAACTATAAATAACTTTTTATAAAATTAAAAATCGTTAAGAACTATTATTAACTTAAAAAAATATACGTTGATTTAAATTCTGGTTCTGAGTCTTAATCAATTTACTCTTTGCTTTCCTTTTCTGGTCCTGGTTCCTTAAAAATAACTTAATTTCGGTTATTGGTTCCAGTTCTGGTTCTACTCCCTGTGTTTTGGCTGGCTTTCTTCATTTTATAACTGGACAGGGGAACAATGTGTTTAACAGATGGCCTACTACACTGATCTAAGAACTTAGATATACTTAAATGAAATTAATTTTATTTTAAACACTTCTCCCTTACACCGTGTTGCACTGGTTTTTTAAAGTGAAAATGCAGCCCTTGACACAACTACATTAAAAAAGAAAGCGTCCAGGGATGACGTAATATTTTTGAATTCTTCCTGGAGATTCGCGTGATAAGATAATCTGGGAAGTAGACTCGTTACTAGGCATTCAGAGAGTACCTAGGGCGTGATTAAACCACTCAAGCAAATACATTAATATCAGTTTATAACTTAAAGATCTATAGTTACTAATGATTCTTAACAGGTTAATCACAGTTACGCAATTTAAAAATCCAACTTATTGTATACGTAACTCTCATCTTATATTAATATGCATTCATATGCAACAAGGAACTAGTCATAAACTTTGATAGACGTACCTAAATAAAGGACACTAAGAGCTTATTCACCCACAAATAGGTAACATAAGTGTATTGAGAACGATTGAGAAGTATATTTGAACCGGGCAGGATCATAACCAGAGACGTTTCGTAACATACGCCATGTGCATTACACCTGGCGTCTTAGCCCTCGTGTCCACCGATTTGGTAGAATGTTTAGTAACCCTTTTGACTAACGTGCACAATGCACATATATAAGTCTAGATATCCTGCATATTCTCGAATACTTAGTCAGGTGGTTAGTGTGTATGACTGATCATGAGTATTGGTCAACCATGATTGATTGATTATATTATCCTTGTGAGGTCCCACTAATTGTTCAGACTATACGCATGTATGATAATTACGCTAATGAGGTAAGGATGAGGAAGAAAGCATTTTAGAGGTAATAGACCCGTATTTTTGCTGAAGGAGAGTAGGAAATAATTCAGGGAAAACCACACTCAGTAGACACAATCGGGATTGGCACTGTAATCTCCCCGTCATCAGCTGGCCAGGACGAGAGTGACGCCTTAGAACTTGGTAGACCATTCAGCCAGTGAGGCATATTCTCAAAGCATATTTGTGATTGTCATGACAACTGAAGGAGATGTCACCTCGTAAAAAATAATATACATAATATGCGTTTCCTAGTAATGAACCATGGACAAGGGTTCACAGAGTTCTACTAACACTAATAAGATAGAGAGGAGGATGGTAGAATTTAGAGTGATTGTACTGGCATTTGTGTGAAAGAGTGGGTAGACCATATTAGGAAAACACCAGCAATTGCAGCAATTTTCCTCATCAAACTCAACTGAAATTGTAAGCCTTGACCCCCTACCATCGACAAACTTCTACAAGACAAGACTGACGCCTTTTCCCAGGTTCTTGCTGAAGTGAATACTTACTTTTGCAATCAATCCGTTTATTAGCGCAACCTCTGTTGATTGATTGTCTTTAGTACCAGGAGAACATAAAACCAAAGGAGGTGGTGAAGTGAAGAAGTAACACCTGGAGCTTAATTTAGACGAAAAAAAACCCATAAAAAATAACACACACAAAAAACCATAGAGATAACACGTCGTGACTAAGAGGAGAGAAACAGGGAGAGGGACTTGTTGACACTATTTGTTGCCCTTTTAATTAAAGTAAAAATAAAAAAAGGATTGACAGCTTCCCGACTGAGAGAGTGGAAACTCACTTATAAGAGTGGGTCACGTGGCTTGGATAAGAGTGGATGTCACGGACTAATGATACATGGAGTCACCCCTTCGTAACAATTAAATTGTGAGGAAAGATTATAGGTTAAGAGGCTGGCTAACACTTGTCCTGTTGTATTTCGGTTTGTATGTACAGAGTTTTTATTAAGTTTCACAATAAAGTACAAAGCTAAAACCTCATACATTTAATGCGTGTGTTCGTTAACCACAAGATTCTTAAAACTGTTTTTTATAGCTGGTGGCCCAAGGGGGATTTAGAATACCACGATCACGTGTCTAGTTATATTCAAAGTGTTCGGAAACTCACAGTACAAACTGCACATATAGTTTGTTCGAACCAAAAGTAATACAAAAACCCCATACACTTACATCCAGAAACCCATGTTAATACTATTAAATTGTGTTCAAAGTTTCGGCGTACAGCACTGGAATAGCACAGCTGTCAAGCATGCGTGTAAGACAAGTTGCATAAGTGTTAGGTTCGTTGCCCTGCACATGTAATGATTACAAGCACTTTCTGTGATGTAGGACCGTCAATGCTGACCCGTAGAACTTATTGGCATATCTAGATGGTCTAGTGTGTTGCTTACTATTAGTTGAGGTATGTTCTGTTGCCGTGCTCCAAGATGTCAAGGTTTGCAGTGACGCGTGCCTAACTCATATGCAACCTGTTGTACACGCATGCTTGGATAGCTATGTTCTCCCGGCACTGCACACCAGAACTTGGGCCACAATTTAATGGTATTAGCATAGCTTTTTAGATGTAGGTATACAGGGATTTTATACTAATTTTAATTCAAACAAGATATATGTGCAGTTAGTGCTATGAATTTACGAACACCCTGTATATTATATATATATTATTTATGTAAACCTTTATATACATACATAGTTTTAACAACTGGAGCATTCAGTCCTTATGAGAAAAATCCGATACAAGAACATAATAAATTCCGATAGCCTAGAAAGCCAAGGACACAAATAATGCTGCCTCCTGTTTAGAAAAATCTAAAAAGAGATAAAAAAACAACAACAGGAAACTGACCCACTTTTGGTAACCGCATCGTCTAAGCCATAACTATCACAAGAGACTCGACTGCCAATGACGGGGATATCGGGTCTCAAACCCAGTTGGTTTTTCCTAAATATGTTTCCAATATACCTCCACGTAAATGAGAGCCCATTTACTCTGAATTCAAACTTGATAATCCCTAGCACATTAGAGAAATACATAAGTGTATAGCCCGAATGGGTAGTAAGACGTGGTACTAAAAAAACAAACAAAACAGGAATTGACTTTGAGTGAAGAATGAAATTGAACTTTTTGAAGACATACATAACAACTAGTGAATTTAACAATAACTCTCTATTTAATTGATATGATCTTTCATTGATGAAAAGGAATTTGTAATATATGGAAATTTAAGTATAATTTCAATTGATCTGACTAATTAGTTTGTAAAAGGAGCAATACAAGATTAACTACCTCAATAGCTATCTTTCTGTGCCCCTGAAATAAACATATTGAGTCTTACATTTAGTTTTTTTCATCTATTTAAGGTATTTAACGTGGAAATTATGAACCAACTGATTATATCAGAACACGAGATAGTTAGAGCTAGTTAATAACGAGTTAGTTTATAACTTATATCTAGAACAGACAAAACATTTAGTCAAAACCGTTAATTTATTCTGTGATAGGGTAAACCCAAATTTCCCCAATGATGAATTTCTTGGTCATGCCAGGAATCTAACCCGGGTCCTTTGGTTCAGCCAACAAACACGCTCCCACCGAGCTAAGGTGTTGGATTGATTGAGTGCCTATCCCCCATGTTTGTCTGTCTATCTATCTATCTATCTATCCCTCTGTGCACTAGATCTAGCGAAAACAGATTTATTGATTTCGATAAAACTTTATATTTTTATATTATATCACTATACCCTTAGAGCAAGTTATGATTTGGTTTACATCCACAAAATTAATGATAACTGATTTTTGAAAGTTTAATTTTTTTATTTGATGACTGATTTTTTTTAGTTTTTTAAAGTGTCTTTAACAATTTTGTTTGAAATTCGTACATGAAAAATCTTTAATATTAATATACACTTTTTTTTACATCTAACTAATTCTTAAATACTGTCACCAGTTAATATACGCGTACTATGTGATAACGTATATACGATTGTGTTCTATCATCCACGTATTAACTCAGTGGTTCGTTAACTATTTATACATACGTATCTAATAACACCGTTCCCTTACGAGGTAAGCTAGAAACTTATAGCTAGAAGCTTATAGTTAAAAAAAAACTACTCCGTACTTAATCCATACTCACTAACATTTTCCATACTACATTATCCATGCATACTCCATTCCTTTTAACAACATCCATACACCGAGTCATACACGTATACTTTTTTATTCTTAAAACTATCAATGTCTCTCTCTTTTTTTATATACATTAGTATAAAATATTTAACCACATCTCACATGGCCCACTCCATCCTTATGATCCACACACTCTACTTTCATATATTTTCTTCATCACTCGATCCACACTCATCCTCTTATCATTCTCAAACCAACGTAGAAAATTGACCTCATGGTTTCCATTTCAAATTGCATTCCTTCAGCACCCATTCCTTTCTACAGGTAGCCATGTCCAACGAGGTTTTTACCTATACATTTTTTAGACATCTCATTTTAACCACATTCAACTTACTCTTGTGTTTGTCCTGACAAACCCATGCTTCACACCCATTAAACAATGTTGTCGTTAGCACACTTTTATATACTTCCATCTTTGCCTTTTTAATACTACTTTATTATTATAAATAATCCACACACATATATATATACAGCTTCTCTCCAAGATGCATTCGTCTGCTGGTCGATTTAACCATATATCCCTCAGTCATTAATACGGCATCTCTCTGCATATAGCAGTAATCTCACATTCGCATTGTCCATTTGTACAACAACCGCTTCCTCACAAGCATACCTCATACATTTAATCATGAGTACATTAACAAAATCATGGATACGTAACACAACCTTGTCCTACACCATGTTCAATGCCAAAACATTGCTCAAAACTCCATCCACCCTAGCGCATGGTTTTACCTCCATCATACACCACCATAATTACACTTAGCCTAATAACTTAAAATCCACACCATATTATCTCAGAACATTCAATAACCTACTCCTATTCACATAACCATACGCTTTCTCCAGCTAAGCAAATGTACAGTATACTTTCTCTCCTACTGCCATACATTTCTCAATCAGTTGCTGCATGCAAATATCTGGTCTATATAACCATTACCTCGCACGAAACCACATTACACACCCTGAATCTTGTCCTAAGTTTTTCACGTACCCTCTCTATTAAGATTTTCCCTAAAACTTTACTTGGAATATTCAACAATATAATTACCTTATAATTCGTATATTCACACTTATTCCCTTTGCCTTTGTAAAAAAGTAACAACAGCATTTTTCCAGTAATTATAAACATTATAAAAAAGGTCCAGAACATACATTGAGCATCTCACACAATCTAGAAAGCAATACTGCACCACCACACTTAAGCATTTCACTTGTGATCCCATCGATTCCCGTAGCCTTGCAATTCTTTAACACTTTCATAGTGTTTAACACCTAAGCCTCATGAATTTTTTCACTCATGGTAACATTTTCACTATTTTCTGCCACTTAAGCTTTTACCATACAGTAGCTTGAAATACGCCCTCTATAGCTCTCTTATATTGTTTTCATTCCAGGTTATCTCACCTCGTTCATTCCGAATTCCATAGGTCTTTCCTTGCACTCATTGTTTTGTTATCTTTAACCTCTTCCAAAACAATTATTTTTCCTTCAAAATCATTTTGAATTCTTTCTTATTCTTTTACTCTCATTTATTCCTGGCCCTCCTTTACTACTATCCTTTCATTAATCTTTTTCTCTTCGTATCTGTCCTACAATCTCTTAGATTCTGTTTCTATATTCACAGCAATAATTTATTTGTATACTTCTTTCTTTTCTCTCGTAACTTATTTCACCTGTTTATTTGACCATGTATCTTTTTTAAGTTTCTCACTCTCGCAGTTCAACACAAATATTTTACGCACTTAACTACGGCATCAGGTGACCTGGTGGTCTAGGGGTAAGGTGTCAGACTTCTGTGCTGGCGGCCGGGGTTCAATCCTCGGTCCCGGCACAGATTTATCTGATTATCAAACCCTTCCTTCACCTCTGACAAGACATCTTGTGAATGTGGGGAATGCCAGGCCTCCACTGTGGTTCGGATTCCACGTTAAACTGTAGGTCCTTCATTTCATCTCACAATCACCCTACCATTACACATTAGCGTAAGTNTCTCACAATCATCCTACCATTACACATTAGCGTAAGTGCGTATAACCCGAATGGGTAGTAAGACGCGGTGCTAATAATAATAATAACTATGGCATCTTTTATTCTGTTTTAAGCTAGTTCTATATTATTTACATTTGTTTCGACATTCCATTAATCATCTTGTAAATTTTATTTTTCATCCAACAATCTTTCATATTGTGCTTCTTACACTTTTATCCTGAAATTCTTCCACTTCCATTCTTACTTGCTTAGTACTCATGCAATGCTTAAAATATCTTTTTTCCTCATCCCTGCCACTTTGGATTAATTAAATGGGTTTAGCCCAAATGGGTTCAAGTGTGATGCGAGATTCGATGCCCTAAGACACTTGACCACCGCTTATGGTTAGACAACGTTGGTATCGATTCTTCTCTTACCCGTTAAGTGATCATTCCTTTTCCCGTCGCTCCATGATAGATTTGAAGTGTTCCGTTACCTGGACCTCTACTAAGAAGAAAGTCAACACAATAAACCTCCTCCCCCCGTTTCCCCCACTAAATGCAATCTTTGATACCACCTCCACCAACCCCCTCTCTTGAAACAAGACACTGTCAGACAGATGATGGGATTCCCCTTTACGAGATTACCTAACCTCTCTGATTAAAGTTGGTTTAATATATATTTTTCTCTTTTTCGTTATCTTTATCATGTCTCCACCCCCACCCACCTTTTACATCACCTCCTCCTTGACTCTTTATTGTGAGAATATAAATTAAACCCTATTTTCGTGTATGGCGTATATGGCAGATATAGGAAGGTCTTTTAAAAATAAATTTTATTATTTTAAGGTGTTCCCAAATAAGTTGCTATAAGGGTGTAATCATATTTGCGCAATACCATTATAGAACATCCATCCAGAATTCAAGCACTAATCTCTTTGACACAAGCTAAACCAAACAAGATGAGACTGATGATACCTTTACCATCCAACCATAAGTGCGTGTGGTGAACAAATTTTAAAATGACCTAAGGGGGCTAGCTACCGTTGTGCTGAAACGCGTTTTAGATGTCCGGACAACCAGCGTTATTTTAGAAGTGGTTTGTTATTTCAAAATATTGCTCATTACAAGAGGTCCTTATGGGATTAAAAACCTTACAGTACATTTTAAGATAAATGATTTAATTTAATGATTGGGTGAAATTGTGTTATTTTCAACGATGCTTTACTTGAAATGTCTCAATTCTGAGATAAAAGAAAAAAATACACTGTTTATCAAGTACACCATAAACTTTATTAGCTAACTTGAACATTCTTTTAGTGATTCATAATCTTCAAAACTGTCATTCCCATGAGTAGTATCACAGTGTGAGAACGTTTCCCATCTAGTAAACAAGTGGGCAGGGTCCTTAAAGAATCTATTTCTATGTAGCTGCACGGTATTGAAAAATATATTTACTGGGATAATGTGTTTCCTATTAGTAGACCCATAGTTGCATATTTTACGATATTCTTTTTTTGTAAGTCATTTTATACTATGAATTTTATAATGATGAACTGAGTTTTTATTTTATTTATTTTAAATCTTTATATTTCCTTAGTAGTATTGATGTTTATAATTATATTTTAATTCAAGGGTGGCAAACAAATCCAAATCAATGGAGCTATTTAAATTACTTGAAATATATATATTTAAAAACATACAATTTGGGCCAAACATCATAAGTTGCCACATATTAACCACCCCTGGTAGCATCAAGACAACGAAGATGGTCCACGTTTAGTTGGGGACAATAACCCGACTTAGGAAAGACAAGAGCTTGGTTTGGAGTTTGCTACAGAGTCGCTAACCTTAGAGAGGGTGGTCTAGGGGGATGGATAACACCCCATCCTCTAACCTCGTATTACGACATAGAATAAGGGGGAAGAGGGAGGGGTGTCTTAAGCTTCCATTCTTAATTAGTCCCATCGCTGGAAAGTTGCCCAGGCCAAGTTGTGTTATATCCCTTCTACCCACTACCATCCCCTTTCCCCCAACCTAACGTGCTATAATCACTTCAAAGTTTCAGGTCAGCCAACTGTCCCCCATAGCAGAGCAAAACTTAATCTTTACCTTTCTCGCAAACACCATCTTGATTTCCATAAATTACTGTTGTGGGAATTCGGCCACATGAGCCTATGTCCCTACACTTATTCCTCCTATTTTCCCAGGGGATGAGGAGTTTAAATTTGTCCATTCACTCTCTTAGTATTTCCTTGTGTTGTATCCACAAACCTATTAAATAAAAGAAAAATTATATTAAGGGTTATTGTGGTTTCTCTCACAACTTTTATGAGACATTTTACGTACAAACTTCACCGCGTTGTTTCTCTATGGGCTTTAATATTAAGTAAACGTATAAGGCTGGAGTAGTTTTCGAAAACTATAGCGCTAAGGCATGTGCAATTTTAAGAAAATTTAAACCTCAAGCCTAAATATAGATTTCAACTTAAAATCCAAATAGAAATTTAAAACTCCAGTTAAAAGAGAAATTTCAACCTAAGATCTAAGGATACGCAACAGAGGAAGCTTTAAACTCAAATATATAAAGCAATTTCAACTTAAATTACAAATATACATTTTAGGAATAATTTTAATCCTAAACCCAAATAGAAATTTCAATTTCATAAAATAAATATAGTTTAAATCTATAATCTAAAGGAAATTTAATCTCAATCCCAAAGAAAAACTTCAAACAGTAATCCAAAGAGTAATTCCACTACTCATGTAATCATACGAATACTCATAGATCTTTTCAAAATCAGTCATAATTTTATAATTAATAGTAATGTTACCTAAGAACAACTGTTTTAGTCATCATCTTACAGTAAAATAAATAAAATATTGAGAACGATAGGGACCCATTAATAGAAACGCTACTAGTACTATGCAATATATTTTGACATTTTAAAAATCACAAAACCTTCCGGCCATGTATAATAAATTAGTTGAAATATCGTTTGGTAGCGGATATACAGTCGCTTACAGAAATTAATCAATCCATAGAAAAGGAAAAAACCCACTTGAACACATGGATATAACCTAGTTTTTAACCTATATCATTGAGCTATACGGGATGTGTCTCGAATTCATATTTATCTATAACTCTTAGCTTAAGTAACAGTTATTTTGTCTAAGTAGCTTAGACATCTTCCTTCTGTTATATCCAGCCGGTAATCGATCACCCGCCTATCTGAATAAAATCTTTGACCTATGTAGCGTGTCTACCAAAGCCAGAAATAATGAGTATAGTCCTGAGAAATGACATACATGCATTAGCCATTGAAGTCAGGCATTTTTATTTTATTTCTATATTGTATGTATTTATTTATTTGTTCCTAGATGCCAAGTTGATGTTTTGTGACGACAGAGCCAAGTGAGCCACCGAGGTCACATCATGAATATTACAACGATCGTGGTGAGGGAGAGAGGGGCTTTTGACCACGCAAAGGAGTTTCGGTCAGAACGGAAAACACTTTCACGAACCATTTACCTGGACGACGCGAGTCGCTATCCTTCGTCTGCGTGGGACAAGCGCTCAAGACGCATGGCCTCTCGGCGATACTGGTTCCTTAGTGGCAGCTTAGCAGTTCTCCTTTTTGTTTATGTGTTCCTGTTACCATGACAGTGGTATGCAAACTTTTCAAGTTTATGGTACACTTAAAGAAGCCTAAAGATTCTGGTGGTACACTATTTTATTTTGTGTGTGCATCGTGGCAGTAGAAACTAGATTACGAACCCAATCCAACGGTTGTATGTTAAATCAAACGCAGGAGGGTTTGGAAAACAAATGTTCCAAGATTAAAGGTTGGAACTCTTTTCTAGGTCCGCTTCTTTAACATTTGGAAACGCCCACGTTTCGTACTAAGCTAGACTGCTGAGGATGGGGAGATCGAGGTTAGAGTATCCCTAGGTGAAATTAGTTTTTTTCATAAATGGTTTTCCACTCTGCCTCCACTCAAATGCGGGTTCAATTTCCCATATTCAACCCTCCCAACTCCTAATACATTATAACATTAGTAATTAGCGTGTAATCCGAATGGGTAGTAAGACGTGGTGTTAAGTATACTTTAACATTATTCACTGTTTCTCATGAAATAGTATGTATTTAGATTTTAAGTAGGTATGCCCCTTAAGATGTCTCTGTGCACCCCCGGGGGTATGCGTACCCCAGGTTGAATATCATTGATCCCGTGTTAGACTAGACTACTGATGACAGGGAAATCAGGGGTTGATTCCTGGTGGGTGTAGAAAGGGTTGTTTTCCAATATGCATAATTGCAAATACGGGTACACTTATTCTAATTTCAACCTTTCTTCTCCCTAGATCCTTAGCGTAATTAGTACATATGCGCAAAAACTGAACAATGGTGAGGTGCTAAGCAAAACAAAGTAACTTTGTACGAAAGCTTTTGATTTTGTCAAAAAATATATTTCAAATTTTTGTATATACAAGTTAACAAAAAATGTGGATGTGGCACTGTACCCCGTTAGGCTTATACGCTTAAGTACTAATTATGCTAATGGATTAGGAATTGGGAAGGTTGAATTTAGAGGAAGTGAAGCCGCATTTGCATGGAGGGGGGAGAGGAAAAGACCATTCAGGAAAAGCCATCCCCCATTTCACCTGACCAAGATTTGAAACTCGATCTCCCCGTCCTCGGCAGTCAAGCTCAACACGAAACTAGTGCGTTAGCCAACTACGCCACTGAGGCGGGATCTAATACATGTTCTTATTGTACAGCGAGCGGCGTTCATGGCTGTGGCCTTGTGGCACACCTAATTCACCACCGCGGTACACAAGTGTGCAGCGGCACACCGTTTGTGGTTAAACTACATCATTCCTGATGCCTGACTAGAAGCCTATAATCTACTATATTAGGAAAAGGGTAAGAGCTTGTTTATCATACATAAGAGGCCACCGAATGAAATACGGTATTTATGTTCTAAGGCTCACCGTGTAGATTTTGACACAAATACCTAGGTAAAGTTTTATAATATCTGCTAAAAAATTAGTAAATATCTTGGACTTAAGCATGAGTGTGTAGTATTATACGTATTGTTATAAGTTAGGTGTGGAGAACATTTTGGCATCGGAGGGCCTTAAACTTTATGTGCAGTACATTTGACCAAAGATATAAATTAATGTAGTTTTAGGAACCCATAAATGGTTTTTAGTTTACAATTTTTCCTTTGGTTTTTCCGTGGATCGAATTGAATGGACTACTAGCTTGTTTTTGATCCTATTTTTTCAATGAGAACACATTAATTTTTTTTATATATCTAAAATAAAATATTTATAGAGAAACAATTTAAAATAAATGAGAATATACTACCTATACAAAATTTTATATGAATGTGTTTTTCAGGAGTATGCTACCCATGAATTTGGGTCTATTTTGAAAGTCAGCTATAGATAGGTACTGTACAAGTGTACTTAAAAATATATCAGAATAAAAAGGATGAAGATACACAATGGACAAAATATGTGAAAAGTCGCACCGGACACCTCTAAAGGCCACCCCTAGCCTAGGTTAACCTAGTTTGTAAGTACTGCTAGACATTTAGTAAATATATTAAGATATTTGTAAGTATGAGTAGTACTACAAAATATTATTTTACTTCAGTTTATATTCTTATGTAAATTGAGAGATAATATTAATATGGCTTGAAATTGAACTTTAATACACCAGTATTAAAAAGAGTTTGGGATGTTTTTTCATACGTTAACAACTATCTACTATGATATATTTTTTCTTTATAATAGTTACAAATACGTATTAAAAATATAGACCAACATTAAATCAGGGTAACTGTTCTTAACTTTGTTGGACATAGCTGATTCATATCCTGGGGCGATCATCGCCGTATAGATTTCAGTCCGTTCTTTCTATTCGTGTTCACGGGGCAATTTCTCATGGCCATAATCTCTATCAAGAATCTGCCGCAACAGGATTGGTGGGAGACATAAAAATATAGATATATACGTCAGAGCTAACACATACACACGCGGTTGTCTGTCTACCGATATATGCATCTCTTTCTCTGTCCTCCCTTACGAGACAATATGACCTCTCGAACCATATGTCTTCCATATGGGCCTTAGTCATGCCAAGCCAACCGGGAAGTATAGACTTAACTCTTTTGCCAACATTAAAAAACATGATACACACTATTTTTTCTCTCCCCCTTTTTTCAACTTTGTCTCTTATCTACACACCTTATCTCTTATTACAAACACAGCACACATACACTCTTTGTTTTGTTTTATATAAATATCTATCCATTTTTATCGTATCAGTGTCGACGGTTTTCTCATGAAAACGTTAGACGCAGTTTGACAGATCGATACTTTTTGAAATAGATTAAACAGTTCAAGTTAATTTGCGTCATTGAGGCTGTAATATTCTCCCGGTCCTAAAACTCGTCTTGTTTTTTCCCTCGGTTAATCCATAATAAAGGTAGGTAATACAGCTCAAATCAGGCGTTGCATCGTGGTGCGTTGACCTGGAGTCTCAATTATAAATCAATATAATTAAGAACAGTGAAGCAATTAACCACATTTAGAAAATAAAAATCAAAGATAGGTTATTTATAATAATCAAATGTTTGTCATTGTCCCAATTTCGCCGTCAACAAGGGAATAATTCACTAAACTTTATAGATATTTATGGTTTAAGTGTAGTCATGTATATAATATACTCGTATATCTTAATAAGGCATGGTTTATAAACGTAGAATAGAAGTGATCGTGGGTTTAAGTCTTTTAGTTGAATTTTTTTATAAACAAATATTTTGCTGAAATAAATTAAATATTGCGTCAGTAGATATTATATATAGTTTATTTTTCTACAAAGAGTAGCCTCAACAATTTTTAAATATCTGTCATTGGTCTCGTTGAACTCATCCAGGACTTTTTACTCAATTTAAAAAAGTATTTCGTCAAATTCTGCGAGACTATAGCAAATGCTATCAATCGCTGGGAATATGAGTATATTACGTAGACAAATAAGCCAGTCGTGTTTACTGAAGCAATAATATGCTATTTATTATGGATATTAAATGGTTTGTTTTAAAAACTATAAAAGTAAATATCTTAAATCAAACTATATTAAGCTCATACCACCTTAAGATCCTCGTTTAGACTTATTATTGTTTCAGAAGTAACTGAGGGACTTGATTTGGTGGGGACGTGGACAAAGCCCTCAGTATTGTCTAATCTAGTGTCCGAATTGACTGAAAGGTTGGGACTCAAGGCTAAAAAAAATGTTGTAACCAATTTTATCTCTTAATCACGGCTTCGTCATTTCTTTTCTAACCTTAAAAACCAACAACAAAAGTAATTGAACTGTAAACCCGGTGGGGATTGGAGCCCCTACCTCCTCCGTCACTGGAAGAGACCTACAGATAAGACGCGGTTGATTCCCCAGTTAACGTGCTTATTTCAAAACATTGAGGAGGGACAGAATATAAGGACAAAGATAGAAAAAAGGTTGTACGGTATCAAAATAAAATGCTAAACAAAATAAAAGTAATATCAGCAGTTCCAGTTCTTCTTCCGCCTCACACACGCACGGTACTCTTATCTCCGTTGAAGATCAAAACCACCTCAGGGTCGATATCTGCTATGGTGGTTGTTAAAGGGCTCATTTTCTCTCCCTTCGGCTTCTCGTGGCCGGCCAAAAGGTGGTGTATAGCGTGCGCTGTATGGAAAGTTGAAAAAAAAGGAGGGATGTTTATCGCCGGAAGGTTGGTATACCCTACCTGGTCACCTCAGAGTTCCGGTCACGCTAAACGCTTCTTACCGCTTGCACGCGTGTGTTTGTACCTGGGGCGTCGTTAATAGATTATGAGTTCCTGCCTAATACCGCACATGGTGTGGAGGTGTACCTCGTGAAGGTGGAGCCTCGAGGTTCACTCTTAATAACACCCCTCCCTTCCTTCGTAACTCCTGACAACTCTTTCTCCTAGCATGGCTGCAAGACTTCAAGGAAGAGGCGCTTCCAGTGCCGTGGGCAGTCAAACTTTGAACTGTTATTAGCTCTCATAATAGCGGCCACCTTATTAAACTGTGGTAAGACATGACCTCTCTGAAAGTGTTGACAGAGTCTGACACCTTAGCCTAGTTGGTAGCGTGTTTGCTTATTGAGCAAAGATTGCTTGTTTTTAATTCCCAGTATGGCAGAAACATTTATCACAAGTAAGATGCGGGTATACTTCTTTCACATTGATCAACTAACTAACAGGTGGTGTCTGTTTTAAATTTAATTTAGCTTATTAGTCGTGTGTCGATATAGTAACTCAGCTCAGATCTTGTACATTAAATACCTACGACCATTAGTTCATCACTGTGATTAGATACACCGCAATTTCAACTATGATTTCTTGGCTATGCCGAGAATCGAACTGAAAACCATTAGCTCAGTAAGCAAACACGTTACAAACTTAGCAAAGGTTTCAATCTAAAAGGATACAAATATGTCATTAAGTGTATTGGCAGTACTATGTCATATGAAAGGGTAATAGTAGTCTTATATCCCATACACATGGGTGATATTTCCGTTCTTAGTTCAATAGAAAAATCTGTATTGAAATATTAATGGCAACTATCAAGAAATTAGCTGCTACGAAATATATGATAATAATAACATGGTCAATATGGTAATTGTGTTGATATTTGCTTTGTGATTAACTAATGCAATAAAAACATTTAAAAATGTAAAGCTTATTTTGAAACAATCTGTGTAATTTTTTAAATTTTGAATACATATTAAAAACAAATTGAATAAAATCATGTCTCATAAACAAGTTTTCCAAACAATAATATTTCGTTAATCTAGTGTTTGAAATACAAGGAAATAATTGTTATATTTCTTTAGTAAGGCCATATTAATCCATATTAATACACCTACAGCAATTTCCTTATTAGCTTAAAAGTTAGTTAAGTGGGCCATTTAAAGGTTACGCTTTTCCTTCAGCCATAGATAGCTTAATGCATTAATTTCTTAATACATAGTTAGTAAAATCAAGTTAAAATTATAGTGTATTATTTTCATAGAAAAAGTTTATGTTTAAAGATTTACTCAATAATGTTTTTAAAGCAAAGTATTACAATACCAAATCTATCTTTATTGGACCAGAATATTTAGTTCAAGCATCGGGTTGTGATGTACATGATCCTCTGGAATTGTAATTTGATAAATTTTGGTGAGAGATTGGAGTTTGAAAACCGTATCGGAGGAATAAATCCATCCAAAATAAATTATTATTATTATTATTATTATTAGCACCGCGTCTTACTACCCGTTCGGGTTATACGCACTTACGCTAATGTGTAATGGTAGGGTGATTATGAGATGAAATGGAGGACCTACAGTTTAACGTGGAATCCGAACCACGGTGGAGACCTGGCATTCCTTACATTCACAAGATGTCTTGTCAGAGGTGAAGGAAGGGTTTGGTAATCAGATAAATCTTTGCCGGGACCGAGGATTGAACCCCGGCAGCCAGCATAGAAGTCTGACACCTTACCCCTAGACCACCAGGTCACCCAAAATAAATTAATTTAATGCTACTTTACTAAACAATTTTTTTTTTCAAAATTGATCTTAAAGAATGAATACGAAATGAGAATCTGGGAATAATTTTCATTATAAATAATAATATTTTATTTTTACAAACAAGAAATAATTTTAGGGTTTGAAAAAATGTATCTTTAAAAACGAGTTTTATTAAATATATTTGAACAGTTTGGGTTAAAATTGTCAAAAAAAGAGTAATTATTGTCATTAACAGGTTGATGTGTTTTGTTTTTACGAAGAAACCATATTTAAGAGTAGTTTACCCTAATCCTATTTTTGAAAATCATCTTTCCAGTCATAATAAACCATATGAGAAAGTTAGTGCGCTAGTTTCTTCCACTTATTTACACTACTATTATGAACATCCAATAATGACAGGATAGTTAATAATAAAACAATAAAAAAGTACATGATCTGGGTGAGCCTTTGTAAATACCTTTTACTAATATATAAAAAAACTGGCAATCCTAAGTTAGTGATGATATTTTACAGTGTGACAAGCAATAAAGAATGTTATAAAACTGCACCACGGATCTTGAGTTAGCTATGACAAAGCTCAAGGGCTCCCCGGAGCACAGTCTTCGGAAACTCCCGATGACGTTTGTTAGAGAAATACTAACAAGGGATTGCCTGGTGGTGAACAAGTACATCGAAACCATTCAACACACTAATCATTTATCTTATCGGCTGGCACCTTCTACAGTTTTTCACGTTTTTCACGTTATTATAACGGATTGGGAGGTAAAGAGGGATTTTCTTAGGCTCTCGGGTGATATCATACGTTTCGGAAGGAATACACTATATCTCACTCTACCCCACTCTTCAACCGTCCACGAACCCTTCTCAGCACCCCATGTTGTTAGATGAGATCAATAGCTTGCATACATCTCCCCTTGCCCTCTTCGACCCCCCCCCCCCCCNNTGCCCCTTTTGCCCCCCCCCCCCCCCGCTACTTTGGCTACAGGCTATTCCCATACATCGTCTTGTGTCTGTGCAGTTTGCAGTTGACCCTTGGCTGCAGCGGGCTTTGTGGTGCGGTGGATCGGGTTTATAAACAGAGAAATAATGAATTTTATCTCATCAAACCTCATGAAACTACTGATAATTATGAGTTATCTTGGTCTTATTTTTTAATAAAATATAACTATTCGTATCCAGTCAAAAAACGGCATTAATTAACTATCCTTATTATTATTATTATTATTATTAGCACCGCATCCTACTACCCGTTCAGGTTATACGCACTTACGCTAATGTGTAATGGTAGGGGGTTGTGAGATGAAATGGAGGACCTACAGTTTAACGTGGAATCCAAACCACGGTGGGGGGCCTGGCATTCCTCACATTCACAAGTTGTGATTAATACACGTCTTGTCAGAGGTGAAGGAAGGGTTTGGTAATCAGATAAATCTAGTGCAGTTAACTATCTTGATTTTCCAAATCACAGCGTTTGTATTAAATCCCAGTGACTTCAGATGTTTATAACCTTTGAGAAAATTAAAAGTTCAAGCACCTGCTTTGGTGGCCGCATGGCCCAAGGCTCCACTATTTTTTTATAATAGACTGCCATTTACATGAAGATCGGTGTTCGAATTCCGGTCAAGTGTACTGAAGGTGGTTTCCCCAAAATTGTTTTACACGCTCCCTCCACGAAAATGCGGGTACACTCTCTATAAATTAAACCTCTCTCACCCCTAATTAACTAACGTAATTAGTATCCTACATGTGCGTATAAAATGGACAGGTAATAAGACGTGGTGCTAGGAAAAAGCTGAATATAATTTTTTTAGAAACCTCAAACACTTATTTATCACATCGAAATACCTGTCATATTAGCGTCCATACATTCACAGATCGAATTATATTATGTATAGGCTATACTAATGTGCTGAATAAATGATAGAATAAACACAAACTATAGAACATTGAGTCAACACTTTAGAATATACAATAAATTTATTTTTACAGTGATGTAGTTTATGTACCAGCTTTGAATTTAAGCTAAGTAGTTTTAGATTAGTAAGCAAAGAGTCAATGAATTTTCCGAAGCGTTACACAAGTAATTTTCGGTTGGAACTAATACTATAGGAATCAACAAATGTTTCACTGCTTGGATTTAGTAAAAAAACATTCGATATGCTTAATGGAATTAGTAGTTTAGAACTCCTCCCTCCTTTTGTTTCATGGAACTAGTAATCTAGGAATATTCTCTTCTGTTGCTTTATGCAATTTAAAATTTAGGAATATTTACTTCTGTAACTCCATCGAACTAGTAACATAAGATTCTATCCATATAGTGTTCTATGGAATTAGTATTATAAAGTTATTTAATTCTGTTGCTCTAAGAAACTAGTAGTCCAAGACTGTTCGCTTTTGTAGCTCCATATAATTATGTTGCTCTAAGAAATGATAAATATAGTTATCTCTCCTTCTGTATATCTTTGGAACTTTTAAACTGGGACTATTCTCGTTTGATGCTTTAGGGAAATAGTAATAAAGAAATATTCACTTTTGTTGCTCCATAGAGCTAGTCATATAAGACTATATACACTTATGTAACGCCATGCAACTAGTAATCTAGGACTCTTACTTTCTGTTTCTCCATGGTATAGTAATATAGGACTCCTCACGTTGGCTGCTCCATATATATATTCATTTAAGACTACACATATGTTGCTCCATTAAACTGGTAATATATTACTTTCACCTTCTGTTACATCAATAACCTGGTAATCTAGGACGCTTCACTTTTTTTTATCCATGGAACTAATAATATAAGAATCTACGGAACCAGAATCAATGGAAGTAGTCATATAGCTAGTCTGTTTCTCTATGAAACTAGTCATATAACTAGTCTGTTTCTCTATGAAACTAGTCAAATAGCTAGTCTGTTTCTCTATGAAACTAGTCATATAAGACTCTCCTGATCTAAGCTCAATTGAACTACTCAAATAGGTTTCTTCACTTCTGTTTCACAATGGAACAAGTTATATAGTACTTTTCATGTCTGTACCTCCATGGAACTAATCATACAGGACTCTTCACTTCTCTTTCTCAATGTAACTATTAATATGGTACTTAAAATTAATATCGGTAACAAGATTTTGGAAGTAAAATATCTTATGTCTAGTTTAAATAGTTAAGTAGTTTAGTGTCTATGGACTCCATGTTTCTAATATTAATTTATACTAAGCCATTTCGGGGAAAGAAGGCTATTAATATTAGCTAATCTAAATTGGTATGATTACAATATAAATTAATACTTACACTTTAAAGTGACATTAATATTAAAACAACTTGTCACCTGCAATAGTGGGCACATAGATTGAAAATAAGACTCATCATACTGATTTTATGGAGATAGGGTAGTCGAAGTTAGAGTTCCAGTTTGGTTTAATAAACTAGTTTTCTACTAAATAATGTTACACTCTTCCTTATTGCCAATGTCGATACTTTTAACTATAATCAAGTTCTTCATCCAAAACACCTTATTGTAGCTAAATGAGTAGCCTACAGTCAAATGGTTTGTAAGAAGTGTATCAAAAAATTAAACAACTAAACAGTAAAAGGATGATAATGATGGTTTGAATTCTTAACTATGATCGAGTGGGCTTTATTTCGTCCGGTTGATTCCTACCTGAATCGCTTTCTACGCTCTTATAATTGTTTTTCCTAACTTTACTTTTAGATAGATTAAAATATGTTGAATTCATTTAAAACTTACCACTCTAATCCTGTGTCCACATACTAATTAATTTTCTTCCTGATGAGACAAATATATTGTAAAACAACTTATACAAACTAAAACTTCTTCTTATTTTAGTCGTTTAGATTCTCCAAATAGATAAAAACCATGAACTCCTTATGCAAATTTAGTCAAAGAAACGTTGTTAAATTCAATGTACATTTTGGGATTCAGGGGGTTGTCTACTTAAAATTCAAAACTTTAATAACTTTCGTTTTATCAATGCTCGATATCAAAGAATATTTAGAGTTTAATTATATATATAAAAAATACCATTCTTAAAATATTAACCATGGATTTATAAATTCATTAAACGAAAATTTAATTGTACGCATATTAGAATACAGCAAAAATAATCTTTCTTAATTAAACTAAACTGTAAATCCTTAAATTTCCCTTTTCAATTATTTTATTCTAGTGAAACTTTCTTTTTGTCCACAACTTTGTAAAAATAGAAATAAATAACTAAGTCTGTAAAAGAGGATTATTAATTTTTCTAAAAAATAAATAAGGAAACTAATCTTTTTCTCGAGATGTAGAAATTGCGGTTTTCTGGTGATATTGAAGGGACTTTGGAACTCATTGAAAAATATCGTAAAAGGGTAAAGAAATAAAAATTTGTTTTGGAATAGGATGACAAAATAATAAGAGATTTCAGGTCCTTGGAGTAGAATTGAAGACTACTTTGGCATCCACCCTCCCACCGTTTCGACCCCCCTTTTTGATCTGCTCCTCGTCCGCTACTTGTTGTTAAGTGGCTCTCCCTTGAAGTAATTCTTTGACACACTGTTTGTTAATTGGCTTAATATCGTCTCTCTTCGTAGGATACTACGAACAAGAAAGGTCTCTATGTACCAGCAAAATGCAAATACGTGCAATACAATGGATAATTTAGTTTTCTAACAAAAGAAAAATACAATAACGAAACTTTTATCACAAAGTTTTATGTTAATTTTTTCTACCAAAAGTACTTGGTTTTCCCAAAGAAAATAGAGATAGGTACTATAATTGTAACTATGTTTTCGAGTATTCTAATTTTTACTTTTGCACCACATTTACACACTCCTTAAGATCTATATTATTCTTATATTTACACTAATGGATAAGGGAGGAGTAAGGCATTTTAGACCAAATGTGCACACATTTACATGACATGAGCGTGAGGAATAAATGACTGTAAATACCACTATGTGTACATCGAGCTGGTTATATAAGCCTGACCTTATCATCCCTGGCAAGCCTGAACAGATAAAGTTGATAACTTTGCCTCTGCTCCCACCAATGCAGGTAGTAATCCTTTAGAAAGGGTTTTTAATTTTAATAGGTTTTATGAATGTTCAGTTTGGTAATAATTAAGCCTAAGTTCAAATAAAAACTTATTTAATAGCCTATCATAAAATATGAGAAGGGTGTTCTTAAAGGACATGCAACATAAATAGTATGAAAACAGGATGATACATTCACGGGATATAAGTCACATAAGTAACACCTCCCTCCATTGTGACCAAATACATTTTTGTCTAATATCTTATATTGCACGGCTATTGATGTGACTGATTGACTTTTAAATTATTCTTTATAGTTGAAAAATTATTAAATTTAGATTAAAACATAAATTGCGTTAAAAATGTTGAAAATTCCACAAATAAAAGTGCTACAACATTATTTTTAGTTTGGTGATAAAAAATATTTTCGCCTAAAATAATGTGAGACAAGATTCATTTTTTTTCACGCTGTACTGACTGTAAGTGACTTACATTCTAAATTGGCTCAACATGTTAATAAGTTTGAGTCTTAAACTACTATTTATCTCGAGTTTGAGCTTAGAAACACACAATATTGTTGCTATATAAATAAAACTCCCGGCTAGTAAACAAAGTCGATAGATTATAAACTCAAAAAATAAAAAAATAGCGTCCGGCTGAATAGTTATTAATATTTTCTACTTACATATACTAAAAAAGAATTTTGTTTAAGAATGAAGTAGTAATTATTAAAAAGTAATAAACATAAAATGTATTAATCCATATAAATAGCTTATATTTAAAATATAATACTTAATAATTTTAACAAGGATAAAAATACGCGTTTCTGGAGTTAATGACTATTATAGAAATACTATACTTATTAATATTTGGGATTGGCATTTGTTGAAAAACCATTTCGCAAATGTAATAAATGCAGTAATTATTTAAAAACTAGGTTTAATTTCAAAACATACTAGGATATCTGGTTATCTAAAGGTGTGTTTCAATTGAACACATCTTTTTAATATACGACTACAGCTATAAAATATTGAGCATAAGCTTTCGAGGCGAATAAGTGTGGATGAAAATACAGGTAATTTTAATATATGAATTAGTATTTTGATAAATATTTATCACATAATAAATCGTTAAGCCTACTAACAATTTGATGATGTCACATAGGGAAAAAAATCCTTGCATTAAATTAACTAGTGAGTTTGAACTTTATCTTATGTTTGCTTTTCCTTAGCATCTCTATTTGAAAATACATTTTTCAAGCCCACCAAGAGCTTATTTTTGGTTGTTAAATTAATTGATTGAAACACTTTAACCCAGTCGAACTAGTGTTTTGTTATTTAAATAATTACTTTACTTGAATATGAAATTGGTTATTTTGATTAAAAATACTTATTCAATCAAGATTTTTTTAAGTAAGGCCATAAAACTAAATTATTATTTCATATTATACAGTATGATTTGTCTAATTTTATATGTTACTAAAAAGATTGGATAGTTGGATTCCTCCATGATTCCCCCAGAAATTTCTATTTAAATCAATGGTAAAACATAACATTTAATTAGAATCTAAGAAGAAAATATTTGGAAAATTCGAAGCCATCAACATTGATAAATTTGTATAGTTTGTACTCGTTTCAAACGTAACTTTACGATTTTTATTAAATCACCCCATGTGCCAAGAATATAAAATAAATTTGGAATTAGCCTTTTGACCCATAATAAATGAGAAGGTGGGTAATTTTACACCAGTCTCTGAGTTTCCTAATATAGGGAATGTGTAGGTTTAGCTTTCATCAATTCTGAGCTTAGCCTACAATTTTCGGATGCAAATTTTTCCAAGTTTTTATATTTTGTGTTTGAATTTTTCTTGTCTTTGCTTTCCCACTATCTTACAGATAGAGAAATTATAGTGATCGTAAAAAAAATTGAACTCAAGATTTTGATGAATCGCCCCNCAGAATCCAAAAAGTTTGTTTTTGACTTTCCGTCTATCTGTCTGTCTATACTTCCAACTAGAGCCTAAACTATTTTACCGATCAGGTTAAAACATGGTATCTGGGATTTTCATAGGGTTGCCCCGAGGAGTTTTTGGAATTGGATATTAAAACCTAAACTTGACGGTAGTTTACTGAAGGGCAAAAAGAGAACAAGTAGATTTTCTCAAAATCGGCTCTAACGATTATGATTAATTTTCATTTCTAGACATTTATAAATATTCGAAACAAAATGACTTCTATCAATATTTCAGCAAAATGACTTTAAGGGCTCTACTCTGATGCGTAAATCATCATTTTTTATAATATCTCCTAAACTATTTGAGATATGAAATTATTTATCCTTACAAATAAGTAGGTCTCTTTATAATACAAATATTCAAAACAAATATATTATTTATAAAACCTTTAACCTTCAAGCTATACGTAAATATATATATATATTTTTTAACTTTTCGAACATATAAGGTGAAAGTATTGCACCTGAAATATTGATGGATGTCAACGTCTCAAGACCCTCGAAACCCTAAAAAATAGTCTTTGCAATGACGTCTGTCTGTGTGTCTGTTTAAACTTAAAATTAAGAGTAGTTTAAGAAAGGGCGAAAAGATAAATAATAATAGATTTTTTCAAAATTGACTCTAACGGTTTTGATTAAAATTAGTATCTAGGTGTTGATTAAGATTATAAATAAACTGGCTATTTTCATTATACCATGAAACATATTTTTATAAATCCAACAGTTTCTGAGATATTGGCAAATATAATAATACTATTTTGTGATCTCTTATTGTAAAGAGATACTACTTAAGTTTTAACGTAATAATTCTCCATTGCTATAGAGTAATTAAATATAAGTAAGTCTCTAAAAGTTTGTTGTTTTTCCTTAAACCCCTTAGGATAAATGTTTGTAAAACAATGATCTATATCCATTTTAGATTCACTAGTCAATATTTAAATTTTTTATTGGTCAAAATTTATAAATGAAGAATTTAATAGCAATGCGATGGTATGAAGATTTGCAACACCTAATAAAATGACTAACATTTTAACCGGAAGTTGATATTTTAAAACGAAGTGTTGACCCTTGTGGACCCAATATTAATATTTTTTATCGGCCCAAACATTCAAATAAGGACATTAATTATTTAAAAACAAAATTATAAAATTTTAAACCGGGACTTCAAAATTTTTTACATAAGTATAGTTTAGTTTATGCTTGGGTTACTAGTGTATGTTATTTTGTTTCACATATATTACGAGTTTTGAGTAAATATCTCCATTTTCAAACAATAGAGCGAGAAAGTCCGTGCGGAGCTCCGTACCATTTATTTGATGTATGTGTTTATTTTTTATGTTTGTTTTATATAACATGTATAAAATATATGTGTGGTTATATGTAGCATATTTTGAGGGTATTTATTTATTGGGAATCAGTGGCCTAGATACTTATGAAAATAGTTAATTCGAAATTTGGATATTTTAAATATTTTTAGATGTCCCTTGGATTTCGTATTAAAATGCTCTACTGTCTATATATACTGTATCAAGGCCTTATCAAACAAATATGCAATGGGAAATTCGGTCACAAATTTCGCCATAAAATTTTCCAAGGCCCAACCAGTGGAATCAAAATATAAATAATACATCTAACTAAACATTAAACCCCAAATTTCCATGTCTGATTCTACAAATACATTATGCGGGTCAACCATGTCCTCTACTCTGGTGAGTTTATCCACAAATGTTGACCCAATCTGGCAAATAAAATTGACCATTTTGAACCTTTGAAATGCAAGAATTGGCATTACTATGACCATGTGTTGATAGGAAGAAACAAATCTGGTAGTTGTTGAAGCTACACAATCTATTTTAATACATTCATTCATAAAGTCATACTGTCTGTAACTAGCAGACAATTTTTATATATGTTATCAATACATATAAAATATCATCAATAATAGTGGTAAAATGTCATCAATATTGGCTGCAAAGAAATGTGGTTAAATAATTCTTAGCTGTTCCTCCAAACAAAATCAGACTTAATAAATTATCTACATATCTAAGATCACTTTAATTGATTTATTCAGGAGTCCATCTCATGGTCTATTAAAAAGATAGATTACTTGGATATTTCGAAGTTATTTTGGGAAGCGGGTTGCATCTTATCTTGACGCCCCTAAGCAGTTCAAACACTATAAAACTTATAGTTAACATTCTGTCCTCACTGACTCATATTCGGCCTTATTAATTCCTTATCTATTTTTGCTGTTACCTTATAAATGATAATACCATTCAAAAAATTACATATGCAAAATATTTAAATATAACAACAATTTCTCTCAAGTGTAAAATTGAATTTTACGAATCTAAGTAATCTTGAGGTACAAGTTTCCCGGATTGCCATGAAATGTGTTGCTTTGAGTGGAGAATCAAATTTCGAATCTTGACCTTCCAGGTGGTTTAAAACATGTAATTTATCACTTTAATTTCTATTTTGTTCTTCTATGTTAATGTATGAGCTCTCACTTATAACTATCACCCTCCCTCCTATCACTTTAACGAAGCCATTCAATAGACCATTCGTTAAAAATTGAAATAGATATTATTGAAAAAATCTATTAACCAACATTTACAATATTCATTATTGACAGACAAAAATAATTACTATACTGTACTACATATAAGTGTAATCTCCAAATCAAGTAATTAAGTTGACATTCTAAAATTAACTCTTCCAAAAAAATAGTTTCATTAAATACGAAACACAACTTAATGACTAACAAGTTTAGAATTAAATACTTCTGGAGGAACTATATTATCATCAATAACTAAACTTGACCACTCTGGAGGGTTTTAGCTCCCGTCTCAACAGAACACCAATGTTAAGCACAATCAATCTCTTGGAACATATGAACTTGATGTGTGTTAGCTCGTTGGTTATGCAAGCCTGCCGTTCTGGGCTGTACAATAAGTTGCTCAGTTGAAGTGAAGACGGCGTTTACTTATAATCAAACCCTAGAAGTCTTCAACACTGCAATTATAGCTACATTCATGTGCTACGTGGAAACATAAGTCTCAGGGGATATACTTGCGGTGAAGATAGTTCGATTAATATCCACCAGGGACGCTCGTCACTAGAGAGTATGTTCCATAGGATTTATTTAGTGCTGACTCGTTCTAATCCAATCTAGTGCTCGCTATATGTGGCGTAAGACAAACTATGGAAACAGGATGAGGGAGTTAAATTATATGAAGACACACCAGTACTAGTATGGGGAGAATATATGAGATTCTATTTAATATTATAATGTGAAAAAACAACCTCCAAATCTTCCTGATAAGATCAGACCAAATATTAGCTTTAATACTAGATTTGAATATTATATTAATATGATATATAATATTAGATGGTATTAGAATATTTATCATATTTAATATATAATACATATTATATTTAATATATAATACATATTATATTTAATATATAATATATATTATATTTAATATATAATACATATTATATTTAATATATAATACATATTATATTTAATATATAATACACATTATATTTAATATATAAAATATATAACATATATAATATATTAATTACATAAATACCTAATCATGACGTTCTCTTAAGGGGTAGGTAAGAAACTGTGCATACAGCTAAAAAAACAACTAAGTACTTTATCCATCCTGGTTAACTTTCTCCACACTTCCCTATCCTTTCACACTCCTTTGGATTAAACAAAATTCATACACTGAGTAATACATGCCATTTTATTCTTAAAACTCTTAATGTTTCTCTTTTTCAGACATTCGTCTACAGCATTTAACTACGTCCTACATAGCTAACCCCTTTACTTTTGACCCACACACTATATTTTCATATTTTATTCGTCACTCAATCCACACTCATCCTTTCCATATACCCAAACCAATGTAAGACGATTCTTTCACGTTGACCAATTGGGTTTCCTTTGAATCTGCACTTCTTTAGCACTCAATCATTACTGACTTATATTTATTATATATATGTATATACAATACATATAATATGTTATGTTTAATTATTATATTATACATAAAACCACTTGGATTAGAGCTGGGTACACCAGTTGAATACGATGGCACGTTTACTTTGTACGATATCGATAACACCTATTTCCCAATAATCTGGGCAACTTAACAATAATTAAACAAACAGCAACGATACATTCAAACTCATAGCTACAATGATAACTTAAAACCCATCCGGACCCATGTTGTGGTGATCAGTGCACCTGGCTACGAACCTAAGGATCCCGGGTTCAATTTTAAGCTAGTACCTTGAATATTTATCTTTAAAGAGTAACTATCCCAACGATATCCAGGGGTTGATAAATTAGGCTGAAGTTAAGTTTAAGGCTCCCACTGGCCCACATCTCCACATTCAGTATCATCACCTCATCTCATTTCGGGTATGTGTGGACAACCTCCTATGGTGTATCCTGTGCAACGTTATGTGCCACCAGTGCAGCAAATAGTCTACATACAGGCGACCGAACTGGAGATCATGTTCCTCCCGGTCAGTAATTCTATACGGAACAACAACATATAAACATATAAACTATGAATCAATTGGAAGGACTAGGTTGCAAATGCGAGTTATAGTAGATAATTTGCAAACTTTATGAACAAAAACTTTCTTTGGCTAAAATAATAAAATATTTATCAAGTAGATACGTTTTGTTTTATTTCCTATTCAGGTATTTCAACAGTTACTGAATATCTGTTAAGATCATACTGAAATGTTATTATATAATTTTAGTAAAATTACACCATGTCCAATAAAAATATTCATTAATTTTAAAAGTTAATATTTGAAGAAAATAAAGCTAAATGCGCCCAATGAAATATAATTTTATTTATTTCAGTAAAAATGTTTCATATATAAAATCTATAAGAAATACTGACTTCATCCCTTCTTAAATTCCATCCCACCTTGCTTAAGGAATTTTGCCCCTTAGACTAAAACCAAACACAAAACTAATGTCAGGGAACCAAATGTAGGATGTAGATAGGTATAATATATCAATATCTTCTAAATCAATCAGAAAGCAAGGCTATAGCTGGCTTACGATAGCTTTGGTACTTTGCGAACGTTATTTTGTTCATACAACTCAAAAATATGTTTAGAAAATTATAATTAGACTCAGTCTTACTTAAATTTGAAGGTGACACGATGTATCTGCAAACAAGCCTATACAGAACACCTTTTAAGGTATTTTAAATGATCAAAAGGTCAAATTAACAGGGAAAGAATATAAATATGTTATTTGCACTGTTTTAATACAGGTCTTATGTGTTTAATATAATTTTAAATACATTGATTAAATGTGACTTTCAGTAACAATAAAGTTTTACCTGGATCACCTTTACCGGTGGGTACGTGGACAAAGGTGCTAGTCTCTTAAAGTTCAGTTTAAAGGTGATGGGAAGTAGGTTGATGAGAGGGACAGGGGACGATTGAAGGAAAAGTTTGGGACCTAAATTACAGCTAAATTACTGAGTAACTCCTTTTTGGTCACTTCATTTTCATTTCAAATAGATGTTGGTTATATTTACTATAAATTCTACCTGCCCAAACAAAAAACCTTTAAGTGTAAATATGTGGATGGACCGGACGGGTAATAAGACGTGGATTACGGCTAAATATTATACTACAATCAGGAAGAATTGGGTCGTTATAAACTTATCATGATAACTGAATAAAAATATAGCACTATATCAATAGTTTGAGTAAATTAAATGTTAAATATATTATTTTATAGTTCAAAAAGAGTCTTTTTAAAATGTTTCAAAACTTACTTTAAAAGTAAGTTTTGGAACATATAAAATTTATAGGTCACAAGAATAATCGGCAGAGATGGTGATAGTATTTCGAAATAGGTCTTTCATGTACATATATATTCTCATATATATTTGTACGTGTATGCCCATATGTGTATCTGTGTGTGTGTGTGTGTGTGTGTGTGTGCAATGATAGCGTGCCGGCAGCTGGCACTAGTTCTCAATTAGTCGGCGGTGGGGGCCCTGAAAATGAAGGCGCAAGTCATGCAACTCAGTCACGATTACATACACACACTTACACACACACACACACACACACATACACACACACATACACACACACACATATTTTCTGGCTGGCAGCTTGCGGTTAGATGGACAGGTAGTATGGATTAGAACACATACATCGTAGGCTTAAACCAAAAGGGTTATAAAAAAGGGTTTTCAAGACGAGGTTTCACTTCCAACATCATGTGTGTGGTTTCCCATTCTAAATCCAGGATGATGAGTATGATGTTAGTATAAATCACCCAATTACTCCTAGATATCAGAGTTGGGTAGCTTAGAGCACTGAAAGCTTTTATCGTCATTAAAGTACTTTTAAAAACGTTAATTAAATATCTAGTGAAAAAATAATATCAATATTCATTAAACGCGCATATTTTAAGCGTAGCTGTCTTGGAACAATTTGGATTGTAATCTATATTCTTGGGTATTTATTCATTCTGTAACCCAGCTATTACACTTTCTGATACTAGTTTTTAGTCTTATTGTTCTATGCTAGGCTAGTTTGTAAATCTACATATCTTGGGATGTTTTACTCTTGTCAAACTTCCTGGTTATAGTATTGGTTATTTATTATTTTGTCATATATATATATATAATATTTATCGGGTCTAGGGTTTAATGGAGTCAGGTATGTCTGTCTTTCATTAAATGAGTTTATTTATTTTATTATAGAGCAAGCTTTGAATTTATAAATTTTATTTCAACCCACTTAAATTTCATCCGCTACATATGACAGTTACACATGTTGGTATCTTGTCATGAATGCAGTGTACGTGCCACATCCAGGACAAGAAATACAGGCCACCGCCCCATTAACGTCACCAGAAGGTATTTTAATCTTGCCTTCCCTCGTCACACGCTAGTTCATTTCCGATAACAAGACAGCAACAGCCCCGTTATCCCACCCTTGCCATTTTACTTAACACGCGTTTTGTCACCTTAATTTACGACTCTTTTAGTGAGGGATATTTGCGAACCTTTTATAAAAACGCAGAAAAAATACCTATAGGAATGGCCACCTGATTTTTGTGAGCTACTTAAAAGTTTATTTTGTAACTCCACTGTGCATACACAATAAAGCGGAGTTCTTCTAAGTGAAATCTATTCACACTCAGGGACTTCTTGCCAGTGTACGCCGATAAAATTATCTTAACTGCTCAAATATATTTTGCAGCTGACATACAAATTTATATGAACCAAATGGATAAGAAATATACCATTACAGTTCTATCATCAATAATGTTACATTTCATTACGCACACATTAAAAATATAAATGAAAAGAGTAAATTAATTTATCTTTAACAACAATTTGCACAAAAATGCCTATTTTCTAAGAAAAGGTAAAGAGACATGCATCGGTGAGCACATATATATTTATGTTTTTCTTGTCTGGTCTGGTTACCGGAAAATCAAAGAAGCGGGGATTTGAATCTCAGCCGGGTGTACATAGGTGTTTTTTTAATTGGTTTTCTTATACTTTTTTCCGAGAGATTACCCGATAAATTTCCTCTAATTTCTATCTCAATAATTTCTACCCCATTATTGTTAATATGTGGCTAACTAATATGTCTGGTAAAACGTGGAACGGAGTGAAATAAATTATACATGATAAAGATATTTATATCTAGATAACCTGAAACAAGCACAGTGATATGTTATTTTGCCAACATAAAATTCTGAGTCAGTTTAGGATAATTTTTTTGAGTTCTATCAGTAAAATATTCAATTATGTTAAATTGTTGACAGAATTTTAAGAATTTTCTTCAATTGGGTGAGTAAACATATAAGTATATAATATTAATCATTACAAACATTATATTCCTATAATTGATACGCCTATTAGATATGCAGACCTGTCACATAGCACAGTATGATAAGTTGCATCTTGACCTATCTCACGATACCAAGTACTAAATTATATACTTAGCACCGTGTCTTACTACCCGTTAGGGTTATAAACTTAACTACTAATTGCTCTAATGTGTTAGAAATTGGGAGGGTTGACTATAAAAGAAGTTATTCCGCATTTGCGTGGAGGGAGGGTAGAAAATTAATTAAGACCCCCCCCCCCCCAGTTCCCCCAAACANCAAGCAAGATTCGAACCTCGATCTCCCCGTCTACGGTAGTCTAGCTCAACAAGAAACTTGTGGGTTAGATAATTACGCCACCAAAGCGAGTAAATACTAAATAAATGGTGAAAAGATTTCTTTCAGGATGAACCTATAAAGTTTTATCTAATCTATCTGTAAAAACCAAAAGGTTCTAATCTATGAGATCATCAGGTGCCAAAATCGGATAACTAAGTCTGTTAGTGACTTAACTGTAAACTTCAAAATAGTTCAAAAGTTTATATTTAGCTGCTATAAGCTCTACGCCCAATTACAAAACTCCGCAACAATTTCGCAAAATTTAACGAATGCAACTGCATATTCCCCCTTTACCTCTCCCACAATCCTTCCTACCCTCTTATCAACTGCTGAAAAACCAAAACCCTAACAACTTTCTCCACAAACTGATAAATCATACCTCCCCTTCTCCTTCCTTGGGAAAACTACATCGCGTACTGCATGGTACCTTCCTCATTACTTCAAACCCCCTAAAGGTAAAGAAAGGAAATAAAAAGTGGGGGCGGAAACCATTTTTGAAAAACAGTTTTTACCGTCCCTTCCGGACTCCTCGCCACCAAACATTTTGCACGCAGATACTCCCTCCTCCCCCTTTATCCTAACCTTGTGTTAAAAGTTGCCGGGGTTGCACTTGCTGATTTTCCAAACTGATGTGCGCGTTTTAGCTCGTTACAATTACCCCCCATATAGTTACTACCACTAGCGCTTCAACTAACTAGCGGCCAGGGCTTTAATTAAACCCGCAATAGGGTGGACCGGGCTAGGTCAGGTCTGCACAACGCATCGGCCGGATCAACACCTCTATCACTTATTCGGCAATGTTAATATATATAT
>CABFVZ010000063.1:62057-118468 GCA_902151445.1 Timema monikensis
TATATATATATATTCAACACTTTTACTAGTTCATCTCCATAGCTGAGTGGTTAGATGCGCTAACCAAGAGTTTAGTGAACCCTTGTTTGATTTTAGGTAGCACCTGGCCAATATTTTTTCCTAACCTTACATTGGATTCATCCTGCTAACCAATAATTAAATATATAAGTGTTTTGACAGAGTGTTTAGTATTTTACGTACCATATCTGATTGTTAATTTGTAAATCATATACTGAAAGTATCTGTTTTTAAAACAGATTACTTTAAATTACACTATTAAAATGTATATTAATATTGGACTTCATAAGTATGAATCTAAATCCCAAATTGAATTACAAAACTACTTTAATCTAGGACAACAACATTTAATACCCAACACCAGTAACGTGGAGGTAAGGACAAACACACATATTATATATAAACCGAGCCTTTATAGATCCTGCATGGGAAGGAATCAGGATCATTATTATCGCACGAATTACCATAGCCATTCATACATCCATTTGGTTACAGTTTATTTAAGTTAAATTAATATTTCTTATCTTTAACACAATAGTGTAATAGGTGTATAGCCGGAATGGGTAGTAAGGCGTGGTACTATAATGATAGTTTGATTCATTTCATTCAACAATTTTATCTTTTACTAATTATTACTGCAATATTTTTTTTAGTATTAATGACTTTAACAGACCCCATATGGTGACATGGTGGTCTAGGGGTAAAGTTTCGGACTTCTGTGCTGGGGTCCAGGATTGAATCCTCGGTCCCGACACAGATTTATCTGATTACCAAACCCTTCCTTCCCCTCTGACAAGACGTGTATTAATCACAACTTGTGAATGTGGGGAATGCCAGGAGGGAATGCCAGGCCTCCACCATGGTTCGGATTCCACGTTAAACTGTAGGTCCTCCATTCCATCTCACAATCACCCTACCATTACACATGAGCGTAAGTGCGTATAACCCGAATGGGTAGTAAGACGCGGTGCTAATAATAAAACAGCCTACTTTGTCATCCCCTCCAAGTTTAAAATTGAATGTATTCCTGCACACCTATGTTCACCAAGCTGTGAAGCAACTACCTGTACTGATTCCTAACAATACAAAACTAGTTTTCGTTAGGGGGACATTTCTTGTTACGGCATCATTTGCGTCTTGGAAAGATTATAATCAAAGAAAAATTAACCTTTGCTCCTTGTTAGAACACTTTAAGGGTGTTTTAGAATCGCTGACAACCAAAATTGTAAGTATTTGATATTACATTTTATTTTGGGTCATTCGTATCTTTTAAATTATTATTTTCTAAAACTATCACCATTTGTTTAATGAGATATTCTTATAGTCTACATATATTCACAAATATCTTGATAAAACTTTAAAATTTACGAGGATAGATTGTCGACTAGTTTTAGTATTTTAATTTCACTTTAGACAGGTTTTCTATAGCCCCGCAACTTACTACATGTGACATTCCTACGTACTAATTATTCTATTGGGTTGATGAGGATTAAGGTTGCATTTCGTGAGAATAAATCCACATTTTCTTGGAAGGAGCGTGGAAAACCATTTTGTAAGAACCACACTTAGTACGCACGACCAGACCATCTCCCCAGACATAGGCAATCTAGTATATTTTGAAAGTTACGCCTCAAACCTTTATTAATGTACCTAAATCCCAAGAACTCCCTCTTACTACCACCCGGAATATCTGCATCTATAAACCAATAGGATAAGAATAAGTAAGATAGAATTTAAATAAAATGTACCCGAAATTTATGTCGAAGGAAAAAATGGGTTATCATTTAAAAACAGTACCACCAACTGACATGACTGACATGACAACCAGACATTGATTTTCTATTACCAAAAAGAGAGAAAATACAATAATCCGTGTTTTAAACGTACTCAAAAGAATGTAAATTGCTATATATCCCTTTTTTGAAAACCAAGAGGCAAGATTTACATTTAATCCACGTTTCAACCGATGTGGATGAAACAAAAATATTAGCAGACCTGTGAACGATAAACCTTGCTCCCAACATTAAAAAAAAAATTCCAAGTAAATCCTGTTTAGAATTATATCGTGTTCCTATATATTTTTATTTATTTAGATCAACGTCTTACTACACGATCATGTTATACGCTTTAATAATAATTACGGTAATGGGTTAGAAATTCGGAAGGTTGACTATAGTGGATGTGAGCCCTCATTTGCATGGAAGGAGAGTGGAAAATCATCTAGGAAAAAACACCTTCATTTCACCTGAGCTAGATTCGAAGCTAGAACTCCCCATCTTCGGCAGTCTAGCTGAACACAACTAGCACGTTAGCTAATTACGCCACCGAGGCGGGTGTGTTCCTATCGTTATTACAATCTGAATATTTCACTTTGAATTTTGAGTTGATGATAAAGTTAGATATAAATTGATTTAATACAATATTATTTTAATAACACAATATATTAATAAAGTATAACCGTTGTTTACGTGGATTATGATGTGGGTTTATAAATATATTAAAAAAAACTTTATTCAATATAAACTCAGATTATGTTCCATATACATTTTAATAATATTTGTCAACAAATTTACAGTAATCTTAGAGCAAACAAAGTGCCAAATGTTCGAGTTAAAACATGACCTCCCTCCATTTGGCAAATTACATAATTCGAGTCATCGATATGAGTTTAATAAAGGACTTCCTCGGTGTATTTTGGGTGACCTTAATTATAAATCAGCATTTGGTATTGGACATTTAAGGACTCTATTCAAATTGACTGTAATCAATCCCATATTCATTCCGCAAGGTGTTGGAAATGTTAAAAAATGTGTTTGTTTGTATATATGCCCTTCTATGACTTGGAGAAAAGAGAGAGTGTAGTCTTGGATGAAAAAGCCTACTGCCAATATAAAACCAAAATAAATGGCAACAGTTATTGTTGACAATAAAACAAACAAGAAACGGTGAAGAATAGAATCACGGTTGTAAAGAAAGAAGAAGGGAAGTGGTGTGCCCGTTGTTATAGGAGTATATGAGGGGAAGCAATCTTGATTACGAAGAAGAATAAAAAAAAAACAGCTAAAGGTTGTTGTCTTGGAGTAATAAAACTAAGATGATTTAGTTAAATAGAATAAGAAATGCCTGTGTATATTTTTTTTTTTGTAGGATAGGCTTATACGCTTTATTTGAATTAAGTTCTAGTGAAATATGTGACTAACAGTGACCCACACTATTTAAATTTAAATTAAGTTATAAAAATGGTGGGTTGGTTTGTTACGTGTTGATGTCCTAGTTTCTACAAGATTGTAAATCTTTATCTTTATATATGTACTACTTGTCCTATTACCTAGATATTAAAATTACTGGCACGTACAGGAAGATTTAATACGTATAATTTTTTCTTCAAGTCTGAATTAATATGTAAATATATTAAGGTAGTGTATAAGTCGTGTACTGATACAACCATGATTTTATAAAGTACAAAAAAAAAAAAAAATTAGCAAACAATTGTATACCTGCTTAAGTGGCTGAATGGTCTAAGGGATCACTCTCGCGTTAGACTGGCCTATTGAAGAAAGGGAGATTGGAGCTGGAATCCCAATCGAGTCTAATGATGGTAGTTTTTACTAAATGGTTTCCCACTATCCTTCTCCGCAAATTCAGGAGTATTATCTCTAAAATACTTACTTGCTCATCCTAATCCATTACCGTAATTATCATACATAAGTATAACCTGAACAAGTAGTAAGACGTAATGATAATAAAAACAAACACATATTGTATGGATCCATTGTGACATATCCTTTCAACTGTTGTTCTATGCCATGGAATCCTTGCAGGTTGTATGTACCAAGCCTGAGATGACTCATGTACTAAGATGTCATGGTCCATTAAAATGACACACTTTCAACCCTAAATATCCCCTCCTTACTCTCCACCCTTATAGTGAGAGGGTGTTATCTTTTTTATGCTCTTCAGGGTGTAAAATGCCTCGTGTCTACCCTCCACCCAACTTCCTCTAACCTCTAAGTTTCTCTGTTCCCTGCTTAGGTGCAACCGCAGTTGTTAAAAAAGGTCACAACTACGGAAATAAAAGATTATCGTGTCTGTGTCGTTATTTAGAGAACATGAGGTTGAAGGAGGTATTATCTACTATGCCAGACTGATGACTATGGGATATAAAGAGTCGGTATTGCATCAATATTGAGAGGGATGATTAGGCCCACATTTTCGGCAGATGCACTATACGATTGAAGTCTCCCAAACGTGTATTCATTTTGCTTGACCCATCTACTCTCCAAACGATTGTGGGTGCACTTTCTCTATGTTACCCAGCCCATTCCTACGCTTCAAACGTTCATACTATAGATAATTTAAACTGTATTGACTATTTTTTTAAATCTCACGTTTAACAAAAAGGTATTTAACAGCTTTGTCTAACGTGTGGTGTTGAAGAAGGTTGCTGAGATAGAGTTGGTAGAGGTTACATGGACGTGATATTTGCGTTGCAGCAACTGATTGAGAAATGTGTGGCAGTAGGGAAGAAAGTGTATTGTACATCGGTTGAGCTGAAGAAAGTGTACGATCGAGTAATAAAAAGTATTTTATGGAATGTTCTTTGAAAGTATGGTGTGAATGAATGGTTAGTAAATGCAGTTATGGCAGTGAATGATGGATGTAAATCGCGACTTATAGTGGATAGAGATTTGAGCAAATGGTTCGGCATTGAACAGGGTGTTGGATAAGGCTGTGTAATGTCTCTATGGCTGTTTATTGTACTAATATATAAGTATGTGAGGGATGATTGTGAGGACGCGGTTGGTATACAAATAAAACATTTGAATGTGAGAGTGTGCTATATACAGATGATGACGTATTAATGGCTGAGAGTGAAAGTGACTTGCAGAATGAATTAAATAATTTGAATGTGGTAACAGGTAGAGTGGATCTTCGTATAAATATCTCCAAAACTAAAGTGATAGTGTGTGATGAGAACAGATCAGGAAATGATTGTCAGCTTAGTATAAATGGAAAACTGTTGAAACAAGGGAATAATTTTGTGCATCTGGACAGAATGTTTTGTAAAAATGGAAAGATCAACAGATGGGTGAAGGCATCTCGGAGAGTAGTGTGGATGTATGTGGACTATCGCAAAGAATGAAGTAGTATCACAACAAGCAAAGTTGGAAGTATCTAAAATTATGTTGACGTCAACATTGTTTTATGGATGTGAAGAATTAGTTTTTTAGGAGAAGAACAAGGGGAAGGTGAATGCAGTTTGAATGAAATATCTAAGAAATGTAAGTGTACAAACGTGTTTAGACAAAGTCAGTGAATAATGGGTGCTGAAGGATTGCGGTTTGGAAAGGTACTCTATTAGTTCATTGCGATAAAAGCGTGTTACGTTAGTTTGGAAATATTAAGAGGATGAGTGTAGACCGAGTGATGAAGAAAATATATGAATGTAGATTGTGTGTGGATCAAAAGTAAGGGGCTCTCTATGTAATATATAGCTAAATGTTGTAGAGGAATGTGTTAAAGAGAAAAACATTAAGAGTTTTAAAAATAAAAGATTATGTATAGCTCGGTGAATTGATGTTGTTGAAACGAAGAGAGCATAAAAAGACAGGAAAGTGTGGAGAAAGTTAGTGAGTACGGAGTTGTTTTTTAATATATATGCACATTTTATCGCTAAACTTGTAAGGGAACGGCATAACTATGTATGTATGTATGTATGTATGTATGTATGTATGTATGTATGTATGTGTGTATGTATGTATGTATGTATGTATGTATTTATATATGTATGTATGTATGTATGTGTGTATGTATGTATGTATGTATGTATGTATGTATGTATGTGTATGTATGTATGTATGTATGTATGTATGTATGTATGTATGTATGTATGTGTATGTATGTATGTATGTATGTATGTATGTATGTATGTATGTATGTATGAAAACCACAATGATAAAACATATTTGGTATAACCCCCCTTGATAAACCCAACCGGGGCTTAAACTCCACTCTCGCTGTCATCAGTTATCCAGTGTTTTCTGAGATCAATGCCTTTGACCATGTATTGGCTCTAACATCCTATCCTAGACACACAGTTGGAGAATCTGTGGCACATGAAACGATTTGATTGAAACGTCATTCTTACTTCTTTATTAATCTTGTCTCCTTAAACAAGTAAACTGATATATTAAAAAAAACAACAAGAAAATCCTTAGAAATTGTTAGCTATCCCAAAGTCATTATTTTCTCTATTATAAAATATAGTCATAAATTCCATGGAATTTTTAAATTGAAAATATTGTAAATAGGACCCTACATGTTCATTTTTATGAAAATCAAAAATATCACTTTAATAAGTTTCCTAATTCTTTTTATTTGTATTGTTTTCTATCTTAGTAATATGTTATTCTTTACAAAAATATAAGCCTATTAGACGGCTAAACCAATATAACTTTCAGGACAATTAATTATTAAAAATAAATTTGTGTTAATACCTCGGATAGTACGGAGCTTGGAATGATCAGGTCTCGGAAGATTGGAAATCTACTCTTGCTTTAATATATTTAACTAATATAATCTATAACAGGGGTCTATCTTGCAGCAATTTTGAGTCGATCATGTAAAAAAACCATATGTTCACTAAAAGGCCAGCATTATTCCACTATGGTACAGATTATAATATAGGGTCATAGTGTAATCAGTCAAGTTAAGACTAACACTTAATAGATAAAGGGAGTGTGCATATTATTTATTTTATATAAATGTAAGGAAGTAAATATTGGAGGAAATATGGAATTTAAGGAATAAATACCATATGTATGGGGGGAGGGGGGGAATTAGAGTGTGAAAATAAGGATGACCAAGGGACCTTTGATTAATGTAAAAATCGATCAGGGCCCCAAAAAAGGTTGCCGATCCTTGATCTATAATATAGTAATCATAGTTTATAATATAATAACTATAATACATAATTCGAAATAATAATGATGATCGACTCTATTTGCCCATTTGGCTATTCAAAATTCATATGGACATGTGAAAGTATTTATCCATATGATTATTGACATATTTACCATGCGCTCTAAAAAAATGTTCGCTAACCCTGGTCTTAATCAACATGATTTGTGTTCTTGTTAAAGTCTGTCATTTGACCAAGACTGTTATAAAGAAGGCTCTATTCCACAATTTGAAAAATTATTAAAAAGAACTCCATACCTATTCACGAGGGAAATATGTTAGTTTAGTTTGACAAAAGATCTAGAAAGACTTCTCTCTCCAAACTTTGCTTTACATCCCCTACGGTTTACACCCTGATGGTCCTGGCCAGTTTTTTATTCAAGCCTTATATTTCTACTACCGGCTGGCTAAGACTGTCGTAGCTTCATATGCCTTACAATCTATCTTAAAACTAGGACAAGCACTACATCCAGTCCCCGAGAATCAATTTATCATTGTGAAAGAGTAAATCCACATTTCAACAACGATACAATTTTATCAATACTGGGAATTGAACCTGGGACCCTTTTCTCAGTATACAGACACGCTACTAACTAAGATAAAGTGTCAGATCTCTCTTCCCAAACTGACAGCCCATTTTTACGAGTCTAACACTTATGGAATTGTGCCTTTAGTAACTTTTGGATCATGCCAAAATTATAGTTAACCCTCGCATATGTGTGCACGCAGGATAAGTGTCATGCTCATATAGACTGTGTTTACCCTTGAAAAGGAGGTTAGGGCTATATTCCCTGCTGAATGCATAGATGATGATTTCTTACTGAATGGTTTTATTATTCTACTTACTTACAAATTATGTACATTTATTAAATACTACTTTCTTGGTTAGTATAAAATATAAGTTCATAATGTCTGGTTGGGGAAAGTGGTGGTACAAAGAAAGCCATCATTAACCAACTATTGCTTGAACAGCATATCTTGGAAGAACAGTAGCTTCAGTGGAAAGTGTAATAACCTATGAATGTTTATTCCCACCCAACCCTCTTTCTTAGCAAGGTGTAAACCCAGAGACATTAACATTTATTCGCGTCACAATAAAACTCCCTACTCCACCCTCTCTCACCCCCCACCCCCCCTTCTTGCCCTTCTTCATAGCCACATAGTTTTGACGATACAAGAGACATTGTGATGATTGTGATGGCCTGACTACCACCACGCGATAAAACCAACACCAGACACTTGTAAAATAGTCTTAAGGGTGACGTCATTTTAAAGGGATATTTCCTCAAACTGCTGAGTTTCTTATAGAATTGGCAGTCCTGAAGCCTCAAAACCACTTAAAGAAGCTACAACTATCTTAGAATATTGGGTTGTGACCCTGCTAAAAATGATTTTATCTGTTTAAGGAAGTTTGGATCTATGTTTATAACCATATATTTTGATCATAGGAATACAAGTTTCACGAGAAAAATATCCTTGAAACCAAGCTAATCTCGTCTTTTAACATATTCTTTTTAAAATGTTAAGCCTAAAATGTAAGTACTTTAAGGTGGTAGTATAAGGGATGAGAGAAATGTTAAGTGTTTTTAGAGTTTTTATATCAACCTTTTTTTTGGTTCAAAATAAATTAAATATTTCTCAGTAGAAATGTAAAGTTCAATTATTTTCACATGGTAATCTCAAAATATGTTGAATATCTTTCAAGGGTGTCATGGGATTTAATTACATCTTTCTCTCTTCATTTAAGTTTGTCATCTAATGCCACTAGGCTCATAACAGATATTCAATAAGTTTTGAGATCATCATGTGAAGAAAATTAAACTCTATATGTTACTACTGGAGGATTAATATTCTATTTATTTTGGGCAAAAATTAAGTTTTTCTACAAAAACAACGAAAGCACGCTCCTTAATTCACGTTCACTACAATCCAATCAGGCTAGTCCACCCCCTTCGTTGAAGAATAGTCAGGAGTGTTTATGACTTCGCTTTGTCGGATGGAATCATACCCAAGAGTGTAGATTCTGCTGGTACAGTCAACTTCCGTCTTCAGTGAATTAACACACGTCCAGATTATACATATATTACACTTATGAGGTAAGTAGGTATGAATTGAGAGGAAGTGTACCCAGAATTAGTGTAAAGAAGAGTGAGAAACCATTAAGATTGGAAATAATCAGTACACTTGTCTTTTATTTGAATATCCACCTTCCCGTTTATTGACAAACCTAACCTTATCCTACATTATTATTAGTATGAAGTACTCTCAATTCAACACTTCCAAATACATAAAGCAATTTTTCCAAAAGGGGCCTTTTAAAACAAATCCATGACCATCAGTGTTTTTTTTCCAAACTAACAAAATTCATCAACTTGTAAGTGGATAAAAATTTTAAGTTCGTTTATTAAAGTTTTCCGGTTACTTGGAGCTCGGGGTTCAAATCCCATTTGGGTGTATTGAAATTGTTTATTTCTAAAGGCTTCCCAAACTACCTCCAAATTAATGTGGACATGAATCCTACAATTCCTAAATTTCTCGTCCATATTCTATTAGTTTAATTTATTTTGGAGCATCCCAGACCACTTGTAAGACGTGTTTTACTTTCTTATATGAACCTTATCCTCCAGTATGGTTCCAATCAACGTCATTTTAACTGCATGGTCCTACTCAAGGTGTCACGGCAGTGTAGGGCTGTGTTTTCACAGAGAAACTTAACAAATAAATCAATCCTAAGGAAAATTTATGTCCCTCACCCTTTTTAGAGCAAAATAACTTTGACTTCACCTTGAAGGAAGAAACTGGTAGCCTGGTTAGGGAAGTTCACGGAGGATCTTTTTTAGTACCAATACGTTTAATAGACATGGTTATTAACGTCTTGGTTTGAAGAAAAAAATTATAGGAAGTGCACTCACAATAGTACGAAGAGAGGATGGAGAAACCACAGTGATATATCACATTTGGGACCCAAGCTCCCCAACTCTTTTTCAGTGTATCAGACCGTGACTAAGACTTTAATCCTTCCCAAATTAGAGGCAATCCAGTCTTCTAAGAACTTGATGTCGTATAAGTGGTTACAAACATATTGAATACACCATGGGATTTAACGGATATAATGTTATTTTCCCGGGGTTTGTTTAAAGCTGGGCCTCCAGCCAACGCTAAATTTAGCTTATAAGTCGTTTACTGATAGAACCCTTCTTTAAGTGTAAGTGGTTAAATATTCTCAATATAATTAAAAACACCTACAAATGATTCTTGTTAATTTATACTTACTTGTCGCATGGACGTCCTGAAAGGTTTGTGTACTCACAAGATATAAAGAAGGGACTGTGTTTAAAGGTTAGAGGGAGTGGGGGGGTTGGAAGACGCAATTATCCCAGGGACGCTTCCTAGACGACGTAAATACTTGACGCCGGCCGTAATGAGTCTGAAGAAAAGCGAGTAAGATTTATTTCTCCGCGCATGTGTAGTGTTATACAAGGTGGGGTGTATTGTAGGGTAGACAAGAATAGGGGTTGGTCTCTGGTTGAGGGTTGAAGAAGGTTAGTCAGGGGGTGAAAACACCGCAAACACTTGCTCTAGATTTATTACCTCTTTCACTGTGTCACCTTCCTCAACCCTTCAGATCCTCACATAGAAATAGAAGAGAAGTAAATCAGAATTAACACAGACTAAATTAACCCCTTTTCCGTGCTTCTGTTGTGGTCTTTATGTGAGTCCCTATGTGTACACGCCGTTAAAATAAATTATAGACCTTTTGAGACCTAGAGGAGAAATGTAACTCTTTAATCACTTGCTAAAATACGAATGTTCTGTAGTAAATATTTACTTAACCTATCACCCACCATACAAATGCATTGTAGGTCAGCTTTAACTATACCTGCACCCCCTAGTCGTGTTGATAACTACATAAAGCACGAATATTCTGTGTAACATATTTAACTACCTCTATAATGACTGGTGATGTTGATAACTCCTAACAATATTAATCCTCTCTGGGATATGTTTAACCCCCCCCCACACACACACTAGTTATGCAGTTTGTGGAAGAAAGAGTTAAACGATCTTTGCAAAGAAAGTATTGTAAAGTGTGCTGAGGTTTGCCTGACATCCAGTGGAGCCCACCTGCGTGATACTATTTTCAAAAAGTAAAAAAGTTTAGTTTGTAGTATGCTTTTAATTAGCTAGTGAAGATTTACTTTTCCATTAAAGTGTTAGTACTTAATTTACTAATCGTCTAATTGTTTCGATTCCACCCATATTAATCGTCGTATAAAACATGAATGATTTGGGGGATATATTTAACTACCCTTGCACCCTCTAAGTATTTTGATCATTAGATACACTATGAATCCTCTGTGTAATATATTTAACTACCCCTGAACACCTTAGCCATATTGCTCATTTGATAGAGAATGAATGCTCTTTGGGACATATTTAACTACTCCCACACACGATAGCTATATTGAACATTAGATAAAGCAAGAATGCTCTGTGGGACCTATTTAACTACCCCGACACTCCCTAGCCCCGTTGATAATTAAATAGAGCATGAATGCTCTGTGTGATATATTTAACTACCCCAACACCCCCTAGATATATTGATCATTAGATAGAGCATGACATATCTGTGTGATATATTTAATTAACTACTCATGCAACCCTTAGTTATGGCGATTATTAGATACAGCATGAATGCTCTGTGGGACATATTTAACTACCCCCGCACACCCTAGTTACGTTGATCATTATATGCGGCATGAATGCTTTTGGGGACATATTTAACTACCCTTGAGGAAGCATTAGCTATACACGCACCCACTAGTGATGCAAGATGAATAGTCGGTGGTACAATTTAACTACCCTGGCGCCAAGTATTGATATTATTCGTCTGTAAAACATCAATGTTTTGTGTATCAACTTCAACTACCCCTCCACTTGCTAGTTATGCTTATAAACATTGATCATCTTCGGGATAATTTGACCTAGTTTTTCTGCCACTATTATTGTGGTGGGGAGGACCTCAAATTTTTTTTTTTGCGATGCGTCCTGTCTTAATCTTACAATGTCTTGTAAGCTCTCCCATTCGTGTCCATCCAACTCTTGTCTCGTTGTTTGTACACCTCGCTCTTTGTGATGGATGTAGGTTGGTTTAAATGATAACACTTTTCACCTTGCGTTCCATATCATAATTGAGGGAAAGTTAAGATACCTTAATACTTTTTGATCGCCAACCGGGCTGGAATAGAAAATATTTAAAAATGCGGGTTTTCCCCCTACATTTTATTACATTTTTAGAATGATTTCGATATACTTTAATTTTCAACTTGAAAATACTTATTTAATTTTTTTTAAACTATACGAAGTGTTAAAAATAAAACATATTGCAAAAAAATGTTTATTGAATATTAAAAACTGATTTTTATTGTTTATAAGAAATGGTTTATCTATTTAGTATATAACTGTAATAAATAAAGTAATAAATTGGAGAAATAGAATGTAATTGGTTAAATAATTATATATGCTGCAACAATATAAATATCTCTAGTCATTAATCACTAAACCAATATTAATAATACTTTACCCGCCTTGGTGCTGAGGACGGGGAGATCGAGGTTCGAATTTTGGTCGGATGAACTAGGGGTGGTTTTCCACTCTCTCTCCACGCAAATGCGGGTTCACTTCCTCTTATTCAACCTTCCCAATTCCTAATCCATTAGCGTAATTAGTACATAAAGCGTATAACCCGAACGGGTAGTAAGACGAGGTGCTAAATACTAAATATTATTATTAATAATAGTTTCTTTAGTTTTTTTAAAATTCTAGGTGAATTTAATAGTTTTAAAATTGTACTAAAAATATATTTTAATATTGTAAAATAAAATATATAATAGAAAACCATCGTATTATTGTCCAGTTCACGGCAAAATAATGTTACCCAGATACTGGATTACCATCCAAATACTATCTAGTGAAACTATTAGAAAACAAATCTAATTATATTTCAGAATATATTGATTATTGTGTAAATTTTGATTATTACTTTAAAAAGTCGATTTATTAATGCTTATATAAATTTACACATTTTGAAGTAAATGTATTACGCATTAAATAATATTGATGCTATTGTTATAAATACCAAATGGCCTTGCAATATAAATAATCTTATTTTTGCAAAATTATAAATTTGAACTTGAAATTTTTAGTTCAAATAGCGGATATTTCTAGCATTATATGAAAAGTTAGTCTTTATTATGTAAATATAGCTAGTAAATAATAATATGATTGCAGATGTTTAGGCATAATATTTATTTTATTTACTGACCACAAAATAAAATCCACCAAATAAGTTTGCTGAATTTGATTAATTATTAAAACATAAATTAGCTGGAACTTCCAGAGTAGTGGAAAAACTGGAGGCGCAATATTTATAGATATTTAAAATATAAGCCATCTGGTTTATGGTTTATTTTGGTTTATATAAGTTCCCAAAGAAAACGTAAGAAATAAAATTAAGTTTGCTTTCATAAAACTGCTAGTTTCTATAAGATTTACATTTTAAATTGTATGACACTATTAGTTGTTTCAACAAAGGAAATCTAAATAGCTATTTAGATAAAAAAAGAAATATAAATACACTAGGTTTTGTGTGACTAGGGTAACACACCTGTCTAGTAAGCAACAATATGAACATCAGGAAACGTTATTAGAAAAATAAATCAACGAAGAAAATATCTCCATCATAGAAAAACATAGTAAATATCCTTGAAACCATTGATCACTCATACAAATCAGAAATATCAACATATCCAGGAAAAGTGAATATCTAACTTTAAACTTAATTTGTGAACCTTTAATTTTTTTTGTATAAATAATCAATTTTTTATCAGAATGTATCGATGATATACAAATATAATCTCATCAGACATTTACTATGAAATAATATCACTTTAACACAAATATTTTAAATTATAACTGTTCACCAAAAATTATGATAAAATAAAAGCACTGTCAGAAAAAATTTATTTAGTTGTTAATATTCCTGAAACTAGACCATAAAATGTACCACAATACGTATCTTTGTTTTATACACCCTATTTCTCCTTCTAATTCCTTAGAATAAGACCAAAAAACTTGGGGTGAAATCCCAGCCATGACAATTTCAGGCTTAGAGTTTGTATCTTCGGTTGTAACATTTTTCTTTTGTTTTATCAATTTTTTGCTAAATACCATGAAATAAGGAATTAACACATTTATATGAAGTTCATTTTTCTTTATTTCTGACAAGTGTTTGTTTTCTTAGCTTTCGTCTAAGCATAAGAACATCCTAAAAGTCTTTGTTTATCTGATGGCCCAGGTCGCCACCGTGGTTCGGATTCCACGTTAAACTGTAGGTCCTTCATTTCATCTCACAATCACCCTACCATTACACATTAGCGTAAAGTGCGTATAACCCGAACGGGTAGTAAGACGCGGTGCTAATAATAATAATAATTTATCTGATGGCGTTCCAAATTTATTTTCTTCACGTGTCTTTAAATTTTTTCTGTAAGACTCATCGAAAAAATTATCAACAGTTCTCTGTGTTCTAAATAATCATATCATGAATAAGAGATTAAAATACAAATCTTGAATTTCTTTGCCGGCCAAGAGACGTTTCATAATAAAGTCTTTCCATTCAGCTTTTATTTATGGAAGTATGGTTATTTGGTTTTATTCCTTTACATAACAGTTTTCACAAAAATAAAGAATAAAATGCCAGAATAGACTTAACAAAAGATTTAGGAATGTGCAAAAAAGTACTGTACATACAAATATAATTTGATTGGCAATCATGGGTACATTATCAAAATGCACCAGGCGCGCAGATTTCCAGATAAATGCGATATTTTTTCCATTATTATTTTAAGGTGTTAAAAATTGTCCAAAATTGATGAATTTTTTTATTGTCAACAGTGTGATGGACATACGTACAGTGCCACTGGAAAAATTGTTAAAATTTAAATAGCTCTTGAAGCTATACAGAATGGCCATCGTATGGAGTTTTAAGAGATTAGTTTATCTGATTTCCAAACCCTTCCTTCACCTCTGACAAGACTTTTTGGGAATGTGGGGAATGCCAGGCCTCCACCATGGTTCAGATTCCACGTTAAACTGTAGGTCCTTCATTTCATCTCACAATCACCCTACCATATACACATTAGCGTAAGAGCGTATAACCCGAATGGGTAGTAAGACACGGTGCTAATAAAATAATAATAATAATAATAATAATAATAATAATTTAAGAGATTAGAGATCTCTAATAGATATCTGGAATGGTAATCACCTGGATTTGTTTTAAATTAGTTGCCTCTAGAAATAATATAAGGTTTTTTTTAATATCCGTAATTAGGGTTCAATGTGTTCTTATCTCATCAAAAAATTATTTTTAACATTTGTGTGTGTGCCTGCCTCATTAAAAACAATATTTGAAGCAGCATTAGTGGGTTTGGAGGGTATAGCATTCCTGCCCCCACCCCCATAGGAACACCTATGTTTCCAGCAACCTTTTAAGCATATTTATGAAGCTATGGGACTAGACTTGTAAAATATCTCTAGATTTAGCCTTCTTCTAATAAGTACAGTAGTTTTTAGATATATTAAAAATATATAACTCTATGATTTTTAAGAGCTAACAGTGAAGTTATCGTTCCCCTCTTGCTTAATGACATGACAAAGGATGGTTGTAGGTGAGTAGTGAAAGGGTATATAAGCTTAGACAGAATAGAGAAGGAGTACGAATAAACAACACAGACCATTGTATTTTAAGCCTTTTAGCTTGACACCAATTAATACTTTCTCGCCGACCGAGGTGGCCGCTTTTAACATTTCTTATAAAAAATACATTATAAGATAAAGATGACCTAAAATAAATGTACCAGTATTAAAGGAGATAAGAGAGGAAGAAGAAACAGTGAAAACTTCATGTATGAAACTATCTTTTGCTGCACCCCATTGGGAATATATTCGTCAACGACAACCCAACTAAATCTCACATCTTTTAAACATATCAGTTTCTTGTTAATACAGTGTGCACATGTTTGTACAGGATGTGTTCTATATAATATTATACTAGTATACTGTATGTATAATGTGTATAATATATAGGCCTACATTAATCATACAAATATCATATGTATAGATAGATACGCATCGCCTCTTACCCCACGTTTAGGCTTTCCGAATATCAACACTAATACGTTAAGAATAAGGAAGGTTGCATTTTAAGTAAATGTACCCACATTTATGTGGGTAGAGAGTTGGAATCAGTTCAGGATAAACCGTAATCAGTACACATGTCCAGCATTTAAACCCAAACCTCTGAAAAAATTGTATTGATATCCATATTTTGCTGGGATTAAATACAGCTCACGTACGTAACTTTCATGAATAATTTTTTAAAGATCATTCTTTAATTTAGAGCAATTGAATTACGTGATTAGGGGCTACACGATCCAAGGCGTCAGGCGTGAAATAGGTTGGATACTCGGTGACTGAAAGGTCAAGGTTCAAATCTCTGTCGGGCCCGATAAGTGCAAATTTCTACTATATGCCTTATCACTGTTGTTTTCTTACATGTGCAGCTGCAACTTCCTCTGAATAAAACCTCATACCTAACCACTAGGTAAGGCTGCTATATGCTCTTGTGCTAACGTAATTTATCCAAAAATATGTTTGGGCCCCATGAACGATATAATTATTACCAAATAAAATGCTAATTTATATCTATATATATATATATATATATATATATAATGTATAAGGTGTTAGTGAGTTGATAATTTAAATAACCATAAATATCCTAACTGAATGTATCCTTTAATTTGTAGTTTAAATTAAATAATCTATATCAAATAAATCAGTTGGTATCTTTAAATGTATAACGTTAAATTTTTAAAAAATAACTTAATCCAATATGCAATCTATTATGTGATATTAAAAATAAATAAATAAGTGGTATGGTGCATCGCACGGACTTTCGCTCACTTTTATATTAAAATTGACATTTACTTAAAACTCGCAGGATTTGTGAAACTGAACAATAGATCCTAGGTCTATACATTGTTGTAGAAAAATTACACTAAAGATCACAAATGAAGTAATATACAGTGTTATTGACTTTCTCTATGGCATTAGGAGCAAGGAATAATGTTACAGATGATCTGAGAAAAAAGAAACAGCTATGTCCAACGAGGAGCATAAGTAAATAAATAAATATTTAGCACCGCGTCTTACTACTCGTTCGGGTTATACGCTTTAAGTACTAATTACCCTGATAGATTAGGAATTGGGAAGGTTTAATTAGAGGAAGTGAACCCGCATTTGCGTGGAGGGAGAGTGGAAAACCATTTAGGAAAAACCACATCCCAGTTCACCCGACCGAGATTCGAACCTTGATCTCCCCGTCCTCAGCAGTTGAGCTCAACACGACAAGCGCGTTAATCAACTGCGCCACCGAGGCGGGTAGGAGCATAAGAATCAAATTCATTTACAAATACCTGAATTAAACAGTATATAATATATTTGCTTATAAATAAGAAACTCACACTCATCATCAACTGTTTCCAGCCTGTGGACAGGTCATTTTAGTAAAATGCCCCCATATTCCTCTATTCTTCCATAACTCTTCCTCCTTTAATTTCTTCCATTCTCCTCCTCTCACTTGAACACTTTCTGTTATCTGCTCGTTCCATCTCTTTCTTAGCCTCCCTTGTGGTATTTTTCCCACGTACTTCATTTCTAAAATTTACTTCAGCTGCCTCTCCTTTTTCATCTTCATTACACGCCCATACCATCTCAGTCTTGCTTCCTCTACTATCTCTTGTACTCCCTGCACCCCAACTCTTCACTGAATAACTTCATTCCTAATCTTGTTTCTCCTCGTGACAGCTAATATGATCCTCATAAACTTTATTTCCATGACCTCCACTTTCCTAGTCTTTCTCATAGTCATTACCCATGTTTCTGCTGCATATGTGACAATAAGTACAAAGTACTCACTGTACAATACTTCCTTACACTTCAAGGGGACATCAATTATTTATATAAAGTTTCATACACAGCTATGGAACAAATCTCCCTTCTGTACTTTTCTCATTAAATCTTCTCTAGACTTCCACCTTTCTCCTCAACCAAGATTTTTTAACGTTCTGTAATTTTCTCAGCTCTACCCCATCCAACCTTATAGATTTATTAGGCCTTACCCTCTTCCTTGTCATTACCATCACTTTACACTAGGCCATGTTAACTTTCCTTCCACACTCTTTTACTTCCTCATTCCATTATTGTAGTTGTTCCTAAACTTATTCTTCTTTCTTCCTCCATATCATCAAGTTATCAGAAAACATAATGGCTTTTATTCTTTCTTCCCTGAGTTTTCCTGTCACAAATAGTAATGGTGAAAGGGCACGCCCCTTCTTCACTCCATTTTTTATTTGGAACCACCACGTCCTCCCACTCTCCATCTTAGCACAACTAATGTTGTCTTCATACATGCTTTTCACTCTCATTACCACTTCTCTTTTCACTTCCGCTTTTTCTCCATTGCTTTCCAAGCTTACTTTCTATCCACGCTATCATATGCCTTCTCCAAATCCATAAATACCATTACCAAGCCTCTCCCATGTTCATACCTTCTTTCCATCAGCTGTTGTATGGCAAAGATTAATTCTATTGTAGATTTATGTTCCCTATATCCATGTTGTTCATCTCTCCACCTTCCTTTCATTTAGTTTCATATTATATTTTTCAGAATATTTTCATATATTTTGTACAGTGGCACACCATTGCTATCCCTCTATAACTTTTACACCTCTTACTGCCCCCTTTATTGATCAAAGTTATTATAACTTCTTTTTTCCAGTATTCCGGTACTTTGTTCTGCTTTCAAACCACTCTCAGCACCCTGTATAGCCATTGTATACCTACGTCACCTGCTGCTCTTAATATTTTCACAGTTAGTTTGTCCACACCTAGTGCTATCCCCTGTTTCATCCACTTTAATGCATCCTCCACCTTTTTCCATGTTGGACCCCTGTCCTCCTCTACTTCCATTTATTCCTGGTCCTCTCTTTCACTCGCATTTCTTTTATTTTCCGGTTTGAACAATTTCTCAAAATATCTTATCAATGGTTCCTTTTCTTCCTCTCCTGACCTCAATGTTCTTCCCTCTTCATCTTTCATTCTAACTTATTGTCTTTTCTATATCCTCTTGTTTCTTACTTGTCAATATAACACCTTCTTACTTCCTACCACCTGCTGTTACAGAATATCCATCCATTTTTGCATTCAATCCTTCCGTAAAACTCGCTCAGCTCTTTTCTTCCTCTGTTTCCTCATTCCTATTCTTAAAACGCCTTCTGTATGCTTTATTCGTCTCTTCTACTTCTTCCTTCACCCTGTCATTCCACCAGGGTGTCTCCTTCCATTTCTTCTTATTACTTGTACTCCCAAATACCCCAACTTAGAAATTATTGGTTCTATAAAAATATATTTCAAATAAAAGATTTATATCTTGGATTTACAATGCTAAGTTTTTATGTATCTCAAATAGTTGCGGAAAAATTATGCAGATTGGGAAATTTCCCTCGTATAAAGTTCTCTCAAATTCCTTTTGATAAGAAAATGAGAGTCCCCATCTTGCCTATAATGATAAATAATGTATTTTTCTAAAATTTAATAAAGATCGTTAGAGAAAATAGTGAGAAAATCCATTTTACCTCTTTTCTCCCCTCAGCAAACTACTTTTAATTTTTGGGTTGGATGTCTAATCCCAAAAACCCCTCGGGGGGACCATATGAAAAGCTCAGAGACTAAGTTTTAGCTCAATTGGTAGAATAGTTTCAGCTCTAGCTCAAAGGATGGATGGATGGATGGATGTATGTATGTATGGACAAACGGACAGACGGATAGACAGACAGACAGAATTGCGAAAACAACCTTTTGGTTTTTAGAAGTCAGGAAACGTCGATATTTATTAAATAATAAAATAGTGAATTTGATTTTTTGACGATCACAATACTTTCTCTCCAAGGTGTCAAGAGAAAGTAAAAACATAAAGAATATTTAAAATTAATCCTATCAGTCCGTGATTTTTAGAACTACTATCAAAATTCAAATGCGTATGTGGAAGGAACACAAAGCGTAAGTTAAACAAAACACATATTAATTTAATAGTCTGCTGAAGTCAGCATTTTTTTTTTGAAAGAAACAAAATAGTTAAATAATATTCAGTCCAAATGGCATGAGATTACAAAATAATTTACAAATTAAATGACTCCAAGCTCTTCAGCGATGACGGGCGATTAGGGAAAAATAAAAGTGACATATGTTAGAAAAGTGAAAGTCAATGTTAAAAAGGAACATCGGAAAGATGTTTTTATTCAGGAAAATGCTTCCCCTTTATAACTTTAATATGAGGGAGTTGTAAAAATTACGCTAAAATAAATGTAAAATATATATATTTTGAAACTTCCGCTTTCAAATAAAGTTTCGATGGTAATGCAGGGGACAATAGAAAAGATCTTTGTTTTTGCAATCTGTATATAAAAACAATTTTTTAGTCAAAATAAATAAAATAATTCTCCAGTAGAAGATTGGAGTTAAATTTTATTTATATGGTGATATCACCAGCTCTTGAATATCTGCCAAGGATGCCCTGGAATTTAATGAAAACATTTTCTATTCATTTAAAAAGTTTATCAAATAGTGCTACTATGCCTATCACAGATATTCAACAACTGTTGATATTTCCAGGTGCAAACAATTCAATCCCATGTTTCTAATGAATAAATATTTGATGTATTTTGGCCAACACAATTTTTTGCTTAAAAATTGCAAAAGCATTGCCCTTAACTCGCGTTTATTATACTTCCACCTTAATATAATAGTGAGTGATAGTAATACCAAAACCTTTCTCTAGTAACACTTCGTATTTTTCTTATACAACGTAACAACATTCATCCAGAACTATCCATTTATTTACAATAATGGAGTAATTATCAGATAAGTATGAATGAAAGGAAATGCACCCAAATTGATGTTGAAGTAGAATGAAAAATAATTTCGTAAAAAGTTTTTACACCTGTTAGGAATCGAACAGAAATCTACTCGTCATCAGCAGACCACTTAAAAAAATAACTGACGATTTGATCCTTTTGCTCAATGGTACTATCGCATATTGATTATGTTATGTGTATAGTACTAGTTATACTTATATTGTTTAAGAACTTTAAGCTTCGATTGCTATATTAGTTATATAAAGAAAATTCTAACCTTTTTCGTAACGCAAAAACCATAATATTCTATTAGCTATATAATCAATGGAAGCTTAGTAAAATGCCAGTATAATGCCTAAGACTATCCAGCTACCAATGTTAGAAATCTGTTCTATGGGAGCGTCCACCCCCCCTCCCCCATATATATTATATATATCAATATTTACACATATATACATATACATCAATATTTACACATAAATATACATATATATCAATATTTACACATAAATATACACACATTGATTTATTAATATTTGTAGATGCATATATATATGTATACAATATAAATTTGAATATTTATATATATATATATATATATATATATATTTCTCTCTCTCTCTCTCTCTCTCTCTCTCTCTATATATATATATATATATATAAAGATATTAAAATAGGCCTTTTAAATCTTTGAATACTTGAAATTCTACAATCGTTAAGGATATTTATGATTCCCAAAATACTAAGAATCAAAATAGTTTTATTTTCAAATTTTAATTTTGTATTTTCGTTAGAGCTATTATGATTCTTAGGTTACTAGTGTCTTATCTCCACATGGTTATGGAACAAACTAAACATCCAGACTCAATACCATTTATTTAACTCTTTAAACATCGGAATTTCTAAATTAAAATAAAGTTGAACGCTAATTATTCCAATGTTTTCTAAGAATCGTTTTCAGATTTTAGACTTGGAATTCGCAAGTAAAATTATTCGAGTTAAGTGGATTCAAATAAAGTATTAAATTTTTTTTTGAATACATTTAATTATTCATAACATAAGCTAAATAGGCTTATTATTATTTATTAACAAATCAAGTTTTTAAATATTATATACCTACTTGATGATCTGAATGAAACAAATTATTATAAAGGTTTATCCGGATCTTTTTGATATTTAACTGGTGAGTAGTCTGATTGCTCCATACTAAAATTATTAGAAACTATTTTGACAGAAATATATGTAGAAGACCAAGAGTGTGAGGTAGCATGCCCACGCGGTCCAGTTTTTGGACAAACACAAAACTGATTACAGTCCCGTCCCCCCCTAAGCCCACGTTCGTCTCTCTTTAACCACACAAAGCCTTTCAACTTCACTCGTTATTCGGGGGAAAAAAATATAAAATCCTCCAGCGATTATGATGGAGCTAACGTAGCACGAGGTTCCAGGCAGCGTCACTAGACTGCGACACTATGAGCGCTGGTGGCTCTACCGCTCCACGCTCACTGGAACTAATCGTGCCTTGTATGTGAAACGACCGGTAATGGTTTTGTTTTTTTCCCCGTTACTTGCTCCTCGTATTATTAGAATAGCAAACCTTAACATACTTTTTATGTTTACGTTTGGATATTTGAAATACATTTTATAAATACACAGACTTAAACAGCACATGATGTATACACTATCTTAAGCTAGCAACATGGATTATGAATAGTTTAATAGAGATACATCACTTGCAAGTAGTTTTGGGAGAGATTCAAATTCCAATTTCCACGTTAATGTTAACACAGCCTATTATTTTAATTGACCTTTCGTGCCCTCAGCCATACACAAACCGATTAAAGGATGTATTATGAAGAAAATAATATTACAGGAAATGCACCAGCATTCATTTTTATATTAAAAAACTTATTCGTTGGTAAACATAGTTTTTATTAACTAATATAGGTGCACCAATTGCAATAATGCTTCTCACTGTGGGGAAGGTAGGTTTCTAAAGGAAGTGTACCATCATTAGCATGAAACAGTGATTATAATAACAGTACACTCAGATGGAATTCTACCCCTGACCTACTTCCCGTATTTGATGTCCAATACATAGCGAGGCTGATGCCTTAGACCATGTGGCTACCAGATTTGTCCAAGAAGCACTTTTCAACACCGATTTGCTGTGGTGAAAAAAAACATTATATAGTGTGCAAAGTATAACCCACATAGGAGGCCACACGGGAAAAGCCCCATGGTCATGAAATTTCGGTGATATCGTGGTCAGGGTTCTAATTATTTCAGGTGTTTGAATTTGGATCTTAACTAAACTTTTCTTGTCTATATTTCCACGTGAATGCTGCTGCATGTTTTAATCCTATCATCCTTAGCATAACTATATTAATGTAGAATAACTTAGTATACCGGACGTGATGATTAAAGGAATAGATGCAAATCAATATTGAGCTTAAAACATATTTTTAATAACTACAAAAGAATGATTTAATTGACCAAGATAATGTATATATTATGATAATTGATAAGGTCTCGATGTATTAAAAAATTTACTACAAGAGATCTCTTATAAAAGATTTTGATTTTAAGATCTAAAAGTACATCACAAAACGTATAATCTGTCAGTAGGTTTAACTACAAATCATGTGATTTAGACAAAAAAAAAAGTAGTAGATTCTTTTTGACAGACTATAAATACTGAAATGAAGTTCGTGTGTCCAGGGTTTGAAACTACTTTGACTGAACTGAGAAGTTGAGGGTTCAGAAAAGTTGGGACCGGTTAAGTGGAACAAAAGTAGGGATATTTATTAGTCTTGCCGAACTTTTTTTTGGTCACTAATAAATTCTTTGGTAGTTTCTTTGTAATGAATATAAAAGAAGGGTTATGACCTATGATTTGAATAACCTCTTTCATTTGATGTCTACCTCTATTTACCTTACAAAGTGTGTTATAAATTGATCCAAACCCACAGGGGTGTCTTAATGGTCTAAGAAATTAGTTAAGGTTGCAATGCGTTGAATATTCGTCGTCGGGAATTTAGGGGCTCGAATCCCGACCCAAAGCACTGGGGGTAGTTTTAAGAAATAATTAACTGTTGCCTTCAACAGTGGACACATATAAAAAGGCATTGGTCTTGTTTGTCTATTTTAACCAAGCTCAAGACATATTTTTATAATCTAATCTTTTAAATTAATTTTTACTACTCGTACTCAGGAAAAGAGTTATTCCTCGTCAACTTTCTTGCTCGTCCAAATCACAGGGACTTGTATAATACTCAGTGACACTTCAGCCGCTTTGTGAGTTTACTGTAAATCAACCGCTCAAGAGCCCGCTTCGGTGGCCACATGGTCTAACGCGCTACTTTCAAAGTAGACTGGACTGCCAATGATGGGAAGATCGAGGTTCGAATCTTGCTCGGGTGTACTAAGGGCGGGTTTCCCAAAATAGTTTTACACTCTCCCTCCAAGCAAATTTGGATACGCTTCCTGTAAATACAGCCTCCCTAATCCCTAAACTCACTAGGGTAATTAGCACATAAGTATATCGCGAGATATTTTTTTAGAGAGAGACTAACCATATTTTTATGACATCGGGAACTTTTTAATAATAGTGTATATCGATTTATCAATTGATGTAAATTATATATAAACTTAATATATATATTTTTTTAGATATACTCCTATCTCACCCCTCCTATCAGGGAGTACGTGAACTAAGGCAGTATGCTCGTCCTTTTTGGCTCATTGGTGATGGGGAGGTTAGGGACTCGAATACCGTCCGGGTGTATTGAGGGATCATTTTCAAAAATATTTTATCCTTACCCACTAGGCAAATGTGGGAGTATTTCCCCTAACTTCTACTCTCAAAATTACTGCCCACCTTAGTGTAATTAAATGTGGTTACCGGAACGAATAGTAGGATACAGTAAATATATATATATATTTTTATATATTTTACTTCCATATTTACAGCCTATGGCCTGGGTAATTTTTTATTCAGGTCAAATATTTTTACTCCGCTGGCTTACGAGGCCTGTCGTAGCTTCATATGCCCTATAATCTGGCTTAATAATAGGACAGGCACAACATCCAGTCCCTGGCCATTAATTTATCACTGTGAAAGGGTAAACCCACATTTCAACAAGGATACATTTTTCGGCCAAACCGGAAATCGAACCCGGGACTCTTAGCTCAGTAGACAGACACGCTACCAACTGAACTAAGGCGTTAGTAAAACTATTCAAACATTGGGGATTGAGGTCACGTAAACGTGATTTTAGCTTTATATGTTATAAAGCGCTTAGTATGGATAAGCATAATAGCTAAGTTAAGGGAATAGGGTGATAAAGGAATAGGGTGCTTAAAATATTGAAGTCCTGATGGTCAGTCTGTTGTTAAACGCGTGAGGAAGGAGATCGATTGAGGCTCATGGGCTTTTTACTCTTTACTCGCTTCCTGGTTAATTGTCTCTCTCTATACCCCTATAGTCACCTCAAAACACCCCACCTTAATCCCTGATACTGAACAAATAACTCCCGAATAATTGTCTGTTTCAGTTTTCCTTACATCTTATCATAGGTTCCATGATGAACCAACAAAATATATAATTGGTTTTATAAATCATATTTATTTAACTGATTTTAAATGAGGTCTATTTTTTTAATGTATACATATTTATTTAATGTAGGGCATGTCTTACTACCCATTTATAATATCCGCACACTTACACTAACGGAATGGGGATTAGTAGGGTAGAATTTTAAGAGGAATGTTCCCGTAGTTGAAGCCATGACCTTCCCGTCATCTCAAGACCAAGATGAGACTGACTATTTTAAGTTTAATCGACACCTGCTTACTAGAAATAGTGATAAAGTGGTCTAAGACGTACGTTATAATATAATATATTTGATGGTACTATAGGTAATGTGAAAGGTTGAGGTTGGAATCTATTGGCCAAGTGCATTAAAATATGTGGCTTTATCTTCCATTACCTCTTTCAGTAACGTGGATGCATTTTCTCTAAGAATTCCCTCTTATTACTCCCCCTCCTCAAGGAATACATTACTAACAATTAATACAAACGTTAGAATTAAAAACCTAAATCATTCAGCTAATGTTTCACTTGAAAAATACGACTTTTGATATAATATAATTGCTTTGAAATAATTCACATGAGGCCGGTCCCTTTTTATGGGGGGTGGGGGATTGTTCTTAAATAGGCTATAAAGTCTCTTAGCTATACATTACTTAAATTTATTTAAAGAGTTTCTAAGAAAATGTAAAAAAATTAAGGAACTCGTAACATTTATATGTATATATGTTATGTCTTTTACTGTGTCTTACAAATCACCCTGCTATGAGTATTTAATTAAAGCGATGGATTAGATAGGGGAAGGTAGAATCTTAGCAGAAATTTACCTGCATTTGCGTTGAGGGAGAGGAATAAATCTTTTAGGAAAATTCAGTATCAGTATATCCAGCTGCGATTCAAACCCTAAACTCTCCATTGCTGACAAATCAGACTAGATGATCTTCCCGCCCTGTGTCCACGTGATTATCAATGGGAGTCGTACTAAACTGAGCCTCCAATCCCAGCACATACTATTTTACTATTAGATCAAAGGACACTTTTACCTATCACAAAAGACAAATAATTTTAAACACTTTAAGGATTGAACTTAGATTTATAGAATTTGCAGTATTTTAACATTTTGTAAAAATATTCTGTAACTACACTAATCTTCAAATTTAAAAATGCTATTTGAAGAAAAATCTTCATAAATCAATGACCCGAAGAATGGTTTTATGCGATCTATATCCACTCAGATCTGGGAATACACTCATCCATTTGGCTGGTTAGTTCTGCCTGCACTGTCTAGTAAAAGTCACATGCACAGTACAAGGGCACTTCAGAATGTGCAGTGGCTGCCTGTTACTTTTAACACTGAATGTATATGAGTGAGTGCAAAATGACTTTCAAATTTTGCCAGAAAGGTACATTCACATATCTTACAGATAAATTTACATGCCACAATTGACATAGGACCAAAGGCTTTACTTCCCCTCCGAAGAAAGTTGTGCTACGGATTTTTATCGCTAAAGAAACATCCGTTGTCCTTAGTTGGGTTTGAACCGACGAACGTCAGGTTTTGAGGCAATAACTTTAACCCAAGAGCACCGAGGTTGATAAATGATAACATGTTTTAATTCCAGTTTTTTTTAAATACATTCTGTATTTCCAAGTTTAAAATTATTTACTATCTCTAAACACTTATATTTATGTTGTTACTTATTCACCTAGCTTTTGTGTTTTAATTTATTTTTACCTAATTTCAGGATGATTTTTAATACAAGTTTATCCTTTTTTATTTTCAGCCCTACAATAATTTAATTCCTCTAACCATAATTTAGTATTTTGCCACTCTATTGAAAATCTAAACTTCCTCTTCATTCAGAGTTAGAATACTGTGACTATATTCTGTTATTACAGTATCTAAATAAATGGGTAGTTTAGAAATCAATGTTTCATAGCAATTCATTAAAACAAAATACTAATTATTGAAAGCCTTAAAATTAATCATATATTTAGACTTATAATTAGTGTTTTTTAATAATGTACGGATTTTCTATGTTATATCATAAATGGGGAGCTGGTACAGAGTCCAGGTTGTAGTGTGTGGACGATCGTCTGGAACGGACTTGTTAGAAGCTGATAAGATGAGAGTCTGGAACTGTCCTTGTTAGAAGCTGATAAGATGAGAGTCTGGAACTGTCCTTGTTAAAAGCTGATAAGATGAGAGTCTGGATTACAGCGGTTGTGTTTCAATGATCAGTATTTCTTCTCGTCCGATGCTCGATGATCATGGTGACTACCAAAATGAATACGCTGTCTAAGTTTGGTGGAATACCTGCTACATATTACATTTTAGGGTAATTTATTAATGCAGGGATTCAATTATGGTTTAAAATGTGAGGTAATTGGATCACTTTAGAGATTAATAAGCCTCTCCTTAAGGCAATTATTTGAGGTTTTCTAATGTTAACTTAGAAATGTCAATGACTACTGAGTATGTAAAGGATATCTGGAATAAATTTCAATATATACTATATTTTAATTCTATAGTATTTTTGTATACGCCCTTGTCGACATACTTAATATTCTTAACCCATGGTTCATTATTTTGTACACATAATCTGTAGGTCTATATCCCGAAAAGCTAGATATACCATCATTACATAGTTTTTACTCAAATGTTTTACTTCAAGTTCTTGAAGTATGGCAGTCATTAAAATAACATACAAATAATAATTACGTTCAGCCTAAAATTGACGTTAGTCTTAACGTTTCCAACTTTCCAAATTTCTTTAGTCCAAGTAATTTGACCAGAAAATCCATAATAATTTTATTTTGTGTGAATGTTTATACTCAGCCAGAGCTAAAAGATAAACCTCTGTTATTAATAATTAAACCACTATATGCCATAAATGTATTTTATAGATCTTTGCCTCTAATTGGCACAAACAATGTTTTGTTAAGTTTTAGTAGTTATAGTGTAAATACCAAATTTGTCAAAGTAAAAAATTGAAATGGGCCCCTTGAATCACTCAAGGTATTCAAGATTTAAAAATTGGAAAATTTATAGATGCAAAACTAATATATATATACAAATTTGGAATTTAAATTATCGTTCTAAGAGCTTATATGGTGATTACTCGTGGTTTATAGCCTTGTAAAATTGTCATTATTGCTGTTTGTTAAACAATTTGGGATAACATATTAAAATCTTTAGTCATTATTATAACAATTATATTAAAAGAATAACGGATCCCTTAGTAAAAAACATTATATTTAATAATTACCTGACTTGGCGTGCATGCGTAGTTGAGACGACATCTGCCGGTGTTAACTAAAACTTCAACTTCCCCAACGATAGTGGTTCCAGCGATTTGCTTGAAGGTAGACCAGACAACAAAGATATCCTAAACAAAGTAAGTGGGACAATAATACATACATTACCCATTTTCTGTATTATTCTTGATAGCGAGGATATAAAGTACCTATATTTGGTCAAACGTATTTGACCACGGTGAGCGATTTTAATCGTGAAGCTCTAATTTGACAAATTAGACCTAGTTTTCCTACTCATCTTTAAAATGTATTACGTCCTTTTTAGTATTTCTAGAGCCATGTGTGAAGTTGGACACATTCTTCAGTTGTCATAACAATCTCATATACCATCGGTGTTATTGAAATATAGTTTTATTACAAAGTTTATTAAAAAACATTGTTTACTCAGGATTTTCGGAATGGTGAAGGAAAAGTGTCATCTGGATTCATAGATCAATATAATTTGTTATATTTGTATTATATTATTATTAGCACCGCGTCTTACTACCCGTTCGGGTTATACGCACTTACGCTAATGTGTAATGGTAGGGTGATTGTGAGATGAAATGAAGGACCTACAGTTTAACGTGGAATCCGAACCGCGGTGGCGGCCTGGCATTCCCCACATTCACAAGATGTCTTGTCAGAGGTGAAGGAAGGGTTTGGAAATCAGATAAATCTGTGCCGGGACCGAGGATTGAACCCCGGCCACCAGTACAGAAGTCTGACACCTTACCTCTAGACCACCAGGTCACCATTTGTATCATAAAATGATAAAAGTTCATTATGGAAAAATCAATTTTAAATCGACTAACAATATGATAATAAAAATAGGTCAAATGATATGATAAATGTTTATTGACCATCTTTCATTATTATATAAAATTTAATAATTTTTCATATATTATAAGTTATTTTCCAAGTTTGTTTAGTATTTAATACAATCCTCTCTGACGCCTTTTAAAATTTTTATTTTTTTTCATAACATTTTGATTGATTCATTGATAATAATAAACGTTTTAAAACATTAAATACACATTTTACGTGGATTGTCTTAGTAATCATCTGGTTATCCGCATGGTTAAATTAATCTGGTAGAAGTATTCAGTATATATATATATATATATAATATATATACATAACATAATTTATAGGAAGCGTTCCTCACATTTTTGTGAGGAAGGAATGAAAAATAATTCGGCAAATTTCATGTACATATATATATAATTTATATACATAATATTTAATTATTTAATAAATTTATATTATGTATATATATTGTTATGTATATTTATATTATGTATATATACATCATATTTACTGAATACTTTTACCATATTAATTTAACTATGCGGATATACAGAGTTATGTTTATTATTATTATTATTATTATTATTATTAGCACCGCGTCTTACTACCCGTTCGGGTTATACGCACTTACGCTAATGTGTAATGGTAGGGTGATTGTGAGATGAAATGGAGGACCTACAGTTTAACGTGGAATCCGAACCACGGTGGAGGCCTGGCATTCCTCACATTCATACAGAGCTATGTATATATATATATATATATACATATTATTTACTGAATACTTTTTCATTTCTTTTCACTAAAATGTCAGGAACAATTCCTCTAAATTCTATATTATAGAATATAAGCACCGCGTTTTACAACCCATTCGGCATACAGACCTATGTACTAACTACCCTAATATGTTAGGGATTTCGAAGGTTTTAATTTAAAGAAGTGCACCTGGAATTGCGTTTAGGGAGAATGAAGCATCATTAAGGAAAAAACACCTTCAGTGCACTCTAACGGGATTCAACCCCGATCTTCCTGTTTTCGGCAGCCTAGTCTAACATATTATTAACGCATTATACCAAGAGGGCCCTGATTCACTTTTCCAGAAATAAACATCTTAATAAAGCCATCAAAAATACAAACTCCATAACACTTTAATATATGAACCAACCTATAAGAGTAGCACACTTACCCATGTTTCATTTTGTTTGGGAACAAAACACAATTTTTTAAGAATTTTGACCCAAATTGGTGAACGGCATACCTCTACCTCTACGCACGCACACACACACCTAGGGCACACGTTCACACACATACACATATAAATATGTTTGTTGAATATAAATTATAGTTTATGTTTTGCACTTCTCTTTCATATAAGAACACTGTGATATTTGAGTAAGTGACGTGCAAATGAGATCATGTCACATAGAAATAAAAATGGAGCTATGAAGTCAAAACTCGAACATGAATGCTCGTAAGATGAAGTGAGTGTTCACCTGTAATATAAATTATAAGGTAAATTATTGTTATTAGAATATTAGTCATTTTTTGCATGTTTCCTAATAGTTGATTACCTATCCTATATAAATACAAAAGATGTAGAACAATTGCTGTATGAGGTCTTAGAAAAATAATCTAATATTTTGTCTCTCATGACCAAATAATGAATACTTTGAAATTGTCACTACCATAAATTACAAAATGATAATATACAGATAAGAAAAAAAAAAAAAAACTCGTCATTCCAAACAAAAATATAACGAGTATATTAAATATAGGATATTTAAGAAAATGAGAAATAATTACTTGAGAAAAAAGGCTAACTAGCACATATTGAAGGTACTTTACATCACCCAATGTTAAAACATTGATATCTCTTTGTAAATAAGAAAAAAAAAAAATCCTGAACAATTTGATTTGATTGACACGATTTTATCCAAACGTGACCTCCTCATATAATGTAAGAGTAAAGCTTTGTTTATTATCTAGGACACAGTTTATTCATTTATGTGTTGTTTGTTTTGAAGTGTAATTTTGTAATACAAGCTACTTTAATTTGTTGTATTGTAGCTTTTTAATATGAGAAAGTACAAATTTAGAGTAATTTTAATGTTTCTAATATTTTTTAATATGCAATGTGGTGCTTTCACTTTATTTATCTGTGTAAACACTGAGAGGCACATTGCACCAGAATTTCAAGCCTGTCTATATTAAAATAATAATTCATAGCTCTAATTTTAAATAAGAATAATTTTTAGATGGTAGTAAATTGGTATAATTTTTAATGTACAGTACATAATATACTAATTAATAAATTTACCAGTTGTTCTTTATGGGTGTGAAACGTGATCGCTTATAACAAAAACCAATTTAGGCTTTCGAAGACAAGGTGCTTGGGTAGATATTGGTTCCATAAAGAGATAATACTAGTGGGAAGTAGATGAGGTTACATAGTTATGAGATGGATACACTGTACTCATCCCGAGACAGTGTTGTGATAATCAGATCTGTCAGATTACGGTGGGCAGTACATGCAGCTAGAATGGGAGAATTTAGAACCGTGTTCAGGATACAGACTGAAAAACTCAATCGGAAGATACCATTGGCAAGACCTCAACGCAGATGGGAGGGTAACATTATAAGGGACCTGAAAAAATTAGGGTGTAACGAGGTGGACTGAATTGAACTAGCACAGGATAAGGATAGATGGCGTAATTTTGGAAGTGCGGCAATTAACTTTTGAGTTCCTTATGCTATAGAATATATAATTAGGACAATTAAGAAAACTGAAATGTATTTAAACACTAAACATTTAATTAAGGCTGTTCCTCATCCTTCCTCCATATAACCACTAAACACATACATATTAGGCAACCTTATAAGTTTAACAATACACCATATAAGAAACCACAGTTAGATATTAAATTATTGAACGTAAACTAGGATTCCATGAGTGAACAATATTTTTAACCACCTCGTTGTACTACCCATTCAGTTTATACGTCTATGCACTTATTACATTAATAGGTAAGGGAGGAGAAAGGTTGAATTTATAGGAAGTATACCCACATTTGCGTGAAGGAAGAGTGGGAAGCTATTTAGGAAATCTACCTTGGTACACCCAACCGGAATCGAACCACAATCTTTCCGTCATCAGCATTCTAGTATATTATCAAAGTAGTGCCTTATGGACCACGAGGCGACTGGAGTGGGTTGTGAAAAGCTAATAGCAAAATTTATTTATTTAGCTTATTGTTGAACTATAAAAGAAGAACTAACAAAAATTAATTGAGTATAAATGCTGAAATAGAAAAATATTTCCTTAAATTAATTTATTTTAACATTTTATATTTTTAAACCTTGTATTTTCGACTTGATAAAGATATAATAATTGTGTCCTAGCTGTCCTTGCTAGATGAGGTGTTATTACAGTGAATTTCTCACTAACCCACCTAGATACAAGTTATGTGACATGAAATATCCCAAATAAGATATTAAGATAAGCCAATAGCTAACCAAACGTTGTTAATAAGAGGTAAGTTTTAATACTAATATTATTGTAAAATACCCTTCAATATTTTCATCTAATATGTTTGTTTGTGGATTAACTCAAATTAATTGACTAGAAAAAGATTGATATTAGATAAAATAACTTATAATTTACAGTGGTAATTACAATAGTTTTTTATTTTAAGTAGGCTACATAAATCAAGCGGATTCAGATGTTTGTTCTCTTGCAATAATACACACACGAGAAAATAGTTTTAGTGCTTATATGATAGCCTAATAAGGAAATGCTGAGTTAGGAATAAGTTTAAGCTGTGTCTTATAATTGAAATTCACATTATATTATTATAAAAATAGCCATTATTATGTTTCTGTGATTTTCTAATATCATACTTATAATTAAAGTCATGTACAAGAAAAAAATATAGCTTAGATTACTGTCCCTGCAAAATCATTTGTATAAACTTAACGTTGGCATGTAAAATAAAAAAAAGAATATGTGTCATAAATACCGCAGACCATTTGCTATATAAATATTCTTAAGTATTGATACTCGATATGTGTATAGAGTATATGAGCCTATACTATATATAATTTAATAAAGATTTTTAATTGCTCAATATTACAATAGATTCCACTTATGTGTTACTTGATTGATTAAATTTTAATATCTATTTAAAATTTAACCTTACAAAATTGTTTGATTGTATTCTGATGTGAACCAAACTGATTAATTTTTAATTTTTTTATAATGTTATATTCCACTATTTGAATTTCAAAAGTTGATTTAAAATATTTATAGAATCCTTAAGATCCATATTCTAGTTTTTCGCTGGTATTGATTTTTTTAAATGCAATTTTTTATATATTTTTGTTATAATATGTTTAGAATACAGATATATTAATATATTTATACATAATTAGGGTTTTATTATAGCTATTCTTAGAAAAACTAATTGAATAATATCTTTAATAAGATATAATAACATAATATAAACGAGAATGAACTAATTTAAAGTTTTAATACAAATGTATATTATTTTAAATAAAGTAAACATTTGGATTAAATGGCCAACCAACAAAGAAACAAAAACATTTTTGAAGATACATAAATTTGTAGATTAAAGATAATAATATATACGACTTGTATTTAACGAAAAATCTGGCTTCTTTATAAATATGAATTTTTGAAATTGAACGTAAATTCATTTACCGAACAAAACCATATTTTAAATTTTCTGTGTTTTTATTAACATGAACATAGTATAAATTTGAAATTGAATGTAAAATCTGTTACTAATCACAACTCTATTTTTACATTTTTGATATACAAAGTATATTTTAGTTAATAAGTTTAACTAATAGGTTAAATATACTTTAATTTAATTTGTTGATTCCTTAGATGAATAAATTAGAGAACCTCTTTATAAATATTGTTATTTCTATATAACATATTAATATCTACATCAATTGTTTTTCTTAATTTAGGAATATTTGTACGCCATTTAATGAATTGGCTTGGCTGAGTGCAACGTGTAATTAATTGACCATTTGCAAACACAGGTTTAGATAAATACTATCCAAACCTTTGTAAGAATTTGACCATGATTCTTATTAAAGGTCATGGCAAAATAAACTGTTAACATAAAATCTGCGCTCTGTTATTTGAATGATAAATCTTTTCTTAAGGAGATAATTTCAATATAGGATTGCCCTTTCTAACCTTTTTTACTCTTATGGCACTTTATAACCTTTTAATATTCTTTATCCTCTTTAACCATTGTAAAATTTGATTTTTATTAGATTTCCTTTTTGCCCTCTAACTATTTTTACTCGTTTTCCATTTTGGAACCTTTTTACAGTTTTTGCCATTTTTCCAACCTTTGTCTTTTTCCTTTATTAACCTTTTTGCACTTTTAGCCTCTTTTAACCCAATTTGCACTTTTAACCTTTTTACTTTCCCATTTACTCACATTTAAAATGTAAAAAAATATATTACATATCTTCTTTACCATTTTTTTCCCCTAATGCCCCTTTTACTATTTTAATCCTCTTTACACTGTTCACCATTTTTAAACACCCTTTTTAACCTTTTTGTAATTTACTTTTAATTAGACTTTATTTTTATCTTTTTAGCTCATTTTGCACTTATTATACTTTTTACACATTTAAAACCTTTCCACCCTTCTTAACCAAGCAAAGTCGGGTACTTGAATATCTATACAGAAATACAAAATAAGATTTTCACCTCAGCTCCTCCTACAGTTATGAACTGATTGTAGTCATTGAGGTCTTAATTTTTTTCGTCTAGCCGTGCAGATTTGCAACTAATGGTCATCATTTTATGAAATATACCCAAGAAAATGGTAGTTGACCTTATATGTATATTTGAAAACTTTCAGTTTTATATTAAAAGTCACAAACTTCTTCCTGAACGTAATTTTCATAACTCTGATAATTTTTGCCGATTCGCAAGTCAGGACTTCAAATGTTTCGATCAGTTGAAAAATGTAGGATGAATTGTGGTTACAAACTTCTGACTGTAGAGGTTAATAATTTGGATATATGATAGTTTAAACTCTTTATGATAGTAAAAAAAATACTTTAATACCTCATCATTCAAATGGAAATGAAATTATAAAGGATAAACCCAATTTATATATTTATTACTACATTAAACATGTCATTATAATTATCATGCAAATAAGATCAATATTTGTATTACTATATAATAAAATACTTATTTATTTTAAAATCATGCCTTTGCTCATAAAATATTTTTTAAAGTTATCTATATAGTATTCCTGGTACATTTTATCATAGTTTTCAATTTTCCCCTGTTAATCAACAAATTCTCATTCTTTTAAATATAATGTTGTAAATTTAGTCCAAAGAAGTTCTAATTATATTGTTATTATATTATAGGCATCAACTTCTACACATAAGATCTATGTGGTGTCTGTATGTCTTTTCAGGGCTTTTTATACCATTTGCTGATACCCAAGTGAGTTAAAATTTAGTTTGGACGCTATAGAGCGTTCCATATTTTGTGAAACAAATCCTAAACTTGAAAAATTTCAAAAAGCGAATACAAAATTTGAGTAAAAAACATACAAATTGAGTCATAAAGAGCTTAAAATTGGTACGGAAGTAATGGAGCACTCTGTATTTATGAGAAACATCTTAAACTTGAGAAATCTAAGATAGAAGATTCAAAATGGCAAACTAAACGTACAACTTAAGGCTTGGAAAGCTGAAATTCGGATTGGATGCTATGGATAAATAAAAAACATGGATACTCAAAGATGGCACACATAGAAGTCCAATTTATTCTGATTTGGATGTAAAAGTTGGCTCAAACTATCCTGAAATTAAAGAAAAATTAACTTTTCTGTGTTGTTGAAAATATATATTAGCAATATTTTCTGATAAACCTATTTTAAGATTAACCTATATTATATTTTTCGATCCCAAAATCCCCCACAGACTAAAAAACTACTTTAAATAAATGAACATAAAATAAAGATTATTTTCAAGGTTGTCCGATAGCATTACATTTAACATAAATAAAAATTATTGAGAAAACTAACACCTACCTAGAAGTGACAGAACAAATAAAATAAACCATTTATGGATATATATCTCAGTGAACCATCATGGTTTTTGGCAAACCATTATTCTCCTTTTCCATTATGTGTCTGTAACAGTAGCGAATCCATTAATTTATTAATGCTACTTGGTGGCCTGTGATTATCTTTTTCATTATATTTCTGTAATATTGTATATTATTTTATTTATGATTCCCACGGAGCTGTAATACTATTTTTTACTTTATGTTTCTCTAACAATATAAATTATTCAGCCTATGATAGTGCTTATACAACTGTTATCTATACAAATCTACTTAAACTATTCATTATTCTATCTTTTTGTCTTGCGTTTGTGGTAAATATTTTGCATATATTTTATTTTATTCAAATATATCCGTTGAAATGTTCATATAAAAATTTTCAGAGAGTAAGGGTGTAGGATATAATAAAATTTGCCAAGTTCCGAGTAAAGTAGGTTAAATAGGTGTTCAACATTTTTCTTCATTTGTCTACAAGAAATTGCAATTCCTAAAGATCTGGATTATCAAATTATTTAGGTACAATACTATTTCTTCATATTTTTAATTTCAGTTTTTTATTATTAGTTTGATAAGGTATTACCTATCTTATATTCAAACTTTATGTTTAGTATGCCTGCGAACCTTTTAAAGGGGAGGGTGGGCATATCAGTCTCATTTCAAGTTACTTATCCCCTTTGTTTAAACGTCAGAGTCCAGGATGTGAATGACTTCGGACACCTTAGCTACAATCAAAGAAGCAAAATCTATAATTTTGGATGAGTAGAGCATGGTGCCAATTCATGATTTAAATGTGGTGATAAACTATTGAAAATAAAAGTGAAAAATAGCTTTAAGTATGGATTTTGTAAATTTTTGATAGGTGGAGATTTACGTCAAGGTTTACCAGTGCTCTCCATTCACATATAACCACGATACTTCTAATAATTATTAAATATAACCTTTTGAAGTGGAGATTTGTGTCGCTGAGGCTAATTATCAGATTACGTTCACAAGACCTAAACTATAGCTCAAAGTATCTTAAGCTGAGAGATAACAAGCTGGAAAATGACATCAAATCTCCAGACCAAGTTAAAATTAGTAACAAGATTAAGGAAATTGTTGTCAGTCATCTTAAAGCCAGGGATTTATTTAAATATTTAAATATATTAATATTATGTCCGAGGAACTACAATGAGACTTATTTCAATGAAGAGGTTTTAACTACTGAAAGGGAAGTTGTTTGCATTGATTGCGATGACGAAAAGGAAAGGTATAATTATCGCGTTAGGTTTCTTAACAGCCTTACTCTCTCATATAATATTCCGCATAAATTGAATTTGTAAACTGTTTCAATAATAATATTGCTACAAAATTTGTCAAAAGGGGGTTGTGTAAAGAATATAGCGGAGTAATCAATGATTTGAGCAAAAACATAATTTGAAAATCTATCCTAAAGGTTCCACCCAAGGTAGCCACTTTACTCCTTGGATATATCTCACGCCTACTGATCCAAGCCTAGCCCTTATATCTCACTGGAAACAATTTACCGTACAACCAGCATTTCCCATCACAATTAATTCATAGGACCAGACCTTCCACCATGCTGGTGTCTACATACCTACTCCAGTGTGCAGGCATGGCTAATCATCCTTCTCAAGAGTGTGCCACGCTGCAGACATAACAATTGAAGCAGTTCAAAGTTGTCATTATCAATATGTTCTTATAAAAAGAATTGCATAACACTTATATACAACAAAATGTATCATCTCGAGAATTAAAAAATCCCAAATGAACAAATAATAATTTAAATTACAATACTCTTAATCTGCCGCAAGATACGATTAAAACCTAAATAAAATAATTCAGTTAGAGTATAACTGGGCTGAGACAACAAAATGTTGGTGTCAATAAACACTTCCCCAATTGTATGTTCTTTAGGGCGTTTTTTAATACATCTCGATAATCTGGAAGAGCCATGGATTCTAATCACATTAACTTCTTTTAAGAAAAATCTAAGATTAAAATAATACAACAGGTAACGGTCATCGCATGAAATCCCAAATTACGATTCTTAGGGAATACGTCTCGCCCATTGTATAATATATAGATTGACGTCGCTTTTATAAATTAATAGATTAATATAAAAAATCACTGGCGATTAAATAACTTTTTAAATTCTTTCAGATTAATACTTTAATCACTTAAATATTATTTTAGCTTTAAAATAAGAGATTCCTCGACAACAATTTTTAACTTAACAATTTTAAATTTATTCAGATTTTTGGGAAAATGTTTTTAAAATGATATTGTTGAAAACATTTAACATATAATAACTAAATACAATGTACTTAAAAATCGCATTTTTTAAAATAAAAATTGAGATACAATTAAATAGTATTAAGAAATATATTATTTTAAATATTTCCTTTAATTTTTCATTTCAGTTGTGCCAAAATTATATTATTCTAGTACATTAGCACTAATTGATAATTTTAAAACCTGTGCAAAGATGTTGAATGTAATCTTAAGTAACAGAAACGACATTAATACAAAAACATAAGTGGTAACCAAATGTGGAAATAATCTATTTATTTATATCAAAGTTTAGTTTATTATTTATGTTTATAAATATCCACTACTTTAACTGTTAATCTATTAAATATATTAGGTATAGAAATAATTGGTATTTAATAATACTTAATCTTACATAGTTAATTAACATTTAATTTTCTTTGCCGATTATTAGCTTAGTTGAAAAGAACAACTAATTTAGGTATATTATAGAATAATTTTAGTTTTTCACATACTACTCTTCTTTGAACTTACTAACATTTTTTTAATGTAGGTGGATAGTTATTATTGTAATATTTTAATTTTTACTTTTAAGCAGAGCGTATTACTATCCTCCCAGATGAAGAAGTTTATATTTATGGAAATTTACCCACATTTCCATGGGATACGAGTGGAAAACTATTTTGGAAACACCACCCCCTCTACACCCGACCGAAATTATAACCTTGATCTGCCCATCATCAGCTGAATAGTCTACTGTGTGAGTCGCGCCTTAGACCATGTGGCCACCAAAGCAGGTTTTATTGTAATTACGGCCCTAATAATTTATTTATTGGAGATCGTAAACATAGTTATTTAAATCCTAATAAATTCCGTGGAATTGATGTACAGTACATTTTATTTTACAATATTTTTAATTTACATACAAAAACCAAACAAACACAAGATAAACAAAATAAATAACTATTTAATTGGATTTTAGATACTTTGATTTTATGTATACGGTTTATATCTTGTATAAAATCTGAGATCTGACGTAAACAATGAAAAGCCATGTAACGTTGTTTTATAATCACCTCGTTAATGTGCTTATGACTGGTAATTCCTCTAGGTGCTATTTATTCTTAATCAATGCATTATTGCCTATTTGCGCCAGTAAAATAGTTCAACTGCTCAAATTCATACTGGAACTACAATAAAATATAATGTTTTATGGAGAAGAAGACATGTCTTTAAAATCTTTTTTGATTGTTATTAATTTTAATGTCAAAAAACCTAAAATAAATTTTCTCTGTTTAGTTTCCATTGGAGTGTGTGTACAGTCTTTATAATCACAGGGTGACCTGGTGGTCAAGGGGTAAGGTGTCAGACTTCTATGCTGGCGGCCGGGGTTCAATCCTCGGTCACGGAACAGATTTATCTGATTTCCAAACCCTTCCTTCACCTCTGACAAGACATCTTGTGAGTTAAACTGTAGGTCCTTCATTTCATCTCACAATCACCCTACCATTACACATTAGCGTAAGTGCGTATAACCCGAACGGATAGTAAGAAGCGGTGCTAATAATAATTTCAATTTCAATTCAATTTCAATTTCCTTTATTATAGTGCTGGCCAACAGTCGTAAGACATATAACAGGCCAGCACTGAAAAGTACACACGTACATTCCTTACAATATATATATTTACACACGAAAAAATGATAGACAAAAAATATAAACAATGTTATATACTGATGAAAAGCTACGAGATAAAAAAAGTAGTTAATAATAATAAGAAAAAAAGTAACATTAAAAACAAATAACTAAATAGAATGCAGTAACATTATGCAAAAAATAGATCAGAATATTGTAAGTTTAAATAATATAGGCAAAACCTCTACATGATAAATTATTGATATGGGATAACCTTAAATAACTCTCTGAGTTTAGTTTTCCTTTTATGATAAAAGTCGAATTCGACAAATCTAGAATTGGCGCTATGGATACATCGACCTATAGGGCTCATCTTATAAGAGCTTTCGAGAAAAAACAATTTAGGATTACGAGAAGCCCGAGAAGGGATATGAACGCCTACCTGATCGAGGGCAAATTTGCAAGAAATTTTGTTATTGAAAATATTAAAAACAAAAAGGGCATCACAATAAAGTATACGCGAGAAGAGAGTTTGGAGCCCTAATAGGTTTCGAATTCTTTCATAATCATAATAAATCCGGTTACTAATGTATTTATCATCGCATGCAGGAACAAATTTTCTTTGAACGTTTCACAACCTAAGAAAGTCAGTTAAGGTAATGGAATTCCAAGCAACAGTAGCATATTCTAACTTAGATCTAACCAGGGCGTAATACAGACATAAAAAACAGTCAACTTTCTTAAATGATGAAGTAATAAATTTAATTAGCCCTAAAAATTTTGGTGACCTGGTGGTCTAGGGGTAAAGTGTCAGACTTCTGTGCGGGTAGCCGAGGTTCAATCCTCGGTCCCGGCACAAATTTATCTGATTTCCAAACCCTTCCTTCACCTCTGACAAGACATCTTGTGAATATGGGGAATGCCAGGCCTCCACCGTGGTTCGGATTCCACGTTAAACTGTAGGTCCTTCATTTCATCTCACAATCACCCTACCATTACACATTAGCGTAATTGCGCATAAACCGAATGGGTAGTAAGACGCGGTGCTAATAATAATAATAATAATAATAACCTAGTAATTTCAATAACTGGGAAATGACATGGTCAACATGATAGTGGAAATAAAGTTTGTTATCCAGGAGGACACCAAGATCATCAAGATCGTACAAAGTGTACGAACAAGGTTATCACTGCCCATTTTATAAGTAAAAAAGAAAGGATCAGTTTTCCTAGTAAAAGATATAGATTTTGTCTTAGATTTATTGAAAGACATTCCATTTTCCAAAGACCATTGTAAAATACCATTTACATAATTTTGTAAATCTATACAATCTGCAATTGATATGATAGTTTTAAATAATTTTATAATAATAATAATAATAATAATAATAATATAATCACAGATTGAAGATTGCATAGAAATTAGCCCAAATATTTTATATTAACTTTATACCTATCAGAAATCATCCCTGTTGACATAATAGTAATTTAATTGTTATTGACCACTTTTCAACAAAATTTATTATTTTATAATTTTATCATATTCTCTGAGTCACTCTACGTTCATAAATGTACTATCAATTATTTCGATTAATAGAATTTTATTTTATTTTAATTTTTTTGTACAATCATTTAAAAAATAGAATTCATATCTTAACAAATTTTAAATTTGATTAGTGTATTTTGGGTTTGATTGAGACGTATATTATGCGTGAAATTCTTCAATAAATTTGATAAATATATTTTTGTGTCTTTTGGTTCTCTAAAATATTCACTTTCTTGCCAATTTGAAAATTATATATGAAAATAGTTTGGCAACATAGTAGAGTACTGTATAAATATATTATATAGAAAATATTTTAATTTATATCAACGTTATAAACCTTAAAGTAAATAAAAGGGATGTCTACTTTCAGTGATGTCAAGAATTATAAGTTTGGTGGGATTTCCAATAAATCACGTTGTTATTCTTTCGAATAAAACATCTATAATAATTTAATTTAGATTATATTGTTAATAACGTAATTAAGTCATTATTTCTGTCTTTTATGAATTTACAAAATTAAATACTGAACTAGAAGGGTTAATATATATTTTCAGATAGTATTTTTATAATAAATATGTTTGTTTTGCAAATATTTTGCGGGGTTTAGTAAAGATGAACGAAAAATGAACAAAATACTCTCTATTTGACTCCTCTAAGAGATATATACTTTTTGATGTATATATTATTATTTATTAATAACTATCAATATAAATATAACCCCCAATTGGGATTTTAGAATAGTTTAAAAAGTAGTAACCTAAAATGTGTTTATTTTACTTGATATCTTCATAAAAAAATTCCCTGCACTTCTAAAGCTATTTGAAAAGAACTTCAAGCTTAATTTGTATTTAGATAGTTTTTATAGAAAACCCATTTTTCATTATATATAATATAAAATCCACGCCATGCCAGTCTGTTTTTATTTCCAGAGATTGTTTTTATATTTCCCGTTGAGCTAGAAGATTTAAATTTTGAATGGAGTTTCCTGGAAATATAAGAATGATGTTAAAATCCCTAAACCTGAAAATTTTGAAAAGGGACTGAATATGTATCCCCTAAAACTCCTCATGCTTACCATTAGACCCAAAAAATTAAGATGATCCGATTAGATTGAAATTCTATAGCCTGAGATATATATCACTGCTAAACACAAACCTATTGTAGTTTTTTTTAAATTCTAGTCAAATTACCTTAAATAAATTCTTATAAGATGTACAAGATTTCTAAAATTGTTATTTACCGTTTAATTTTCAATAAACTTTATATATGGGCAAGGTCGATATACAAGATTTAGCCATTGGTTTTTCAAAATTTGAATCAACAGACATTCAATTGTTAATCAAATGGAAGAAAGGTAACCATCCAAATAGCGAGATTAGTGTCAAACTTTGATCTTTATAAGTGGCAGATAGTGAAATGAGGTTACAAATTGTGGTATAAGAGTATAGTTTGCTGGGTAGGTATAAAAACCACTCCAAACAATTAATAACGACTTAACATTCTTAAATTAAAAAAATTAAGGAACCTGAAATGGAAGAAGGACCCCCTCAAAATTTCCAAAACCAAACAAAAAAGTTTTTGGTTGGTACAATAGAAATTTGAGATTCGTTACTAAACATAATGTATCCAGGCCAATTAATCAGAAAATATTGAGCATTTAAAACTCAAAATTTGATTACTATAAATTGTGATACCTGGACATTTCCAAAACAAAATTATCAACCATTTATCGGTAGTTAACAAATTTAAATTTTACTAGATAGTAAAGACTAAAGAAACCCCATAAAATGCCCAAAATTAAAAAAATTAAAAATTAGCACATGGGCATGGAGGTAATAAAACAGACTATGATATAAAATTTCCAAAATTTAAAAAAAGTAACTTTCATTATGGTGGGAAATAGAAATTTAGCAAATAATTATAAAAGTATGAAAGTATTTTATTTAATTTTAAAATTAAAATTTAGGTTAAATGAGAGCTAAGAATTTATAAAGCCAATAAAAAAAATTTCTAAGTGTGGTAGAAAATTTAATTCTCTGGAAGCTGTTAGGACGAACGCCCGAATATAAGGAAATAAAAAAAATTGGAAACATTTGAAATTGCAAAATTGGTTCCAAGAAATGATATCTTCAAATTTTCAAAAAAGTGGAAAAAAACTTCTTGGTGGGAAATAAATTTTAAAGTTTGGCTTGTAAGTAAAATATATAGATTCCTGGATTACCGAAAAATATCTGAATTAACGGAATTTCAAAATTGAAACATGCAAAATGTAAGAACTCTATATTGATACAACTAATGTAGGAGTAAGCCTACTATTTCCGGCGTGGTTGAAAATTTAAAAATGGGTAGAGAATCAAAGAACCATATCAGATAACTAAATAAGTCCTTAAATTTGAAAATGAGAATGTTGGAACTAAAATGGTTTGGAGAAAGGGCAATAGCTTGACATTTTTCCAAAAATATTAAAAAATTTGCCTTTCAGTGCACAAGAAAAAGGATACACCCAGATAACATAAAAGTTTAAATGGTGCAAATAAAAAAAAAATTAGGGGTCTTGGTGATTAATGAAAAGTGAGGAGAGGGGGGTGGCAATGGGTTCAGAATTGCTAAACTAATATAAACCTAAATATTGATATGGTAGACAATTTAATTTTTTAGAGGAAGAAGAAATAACCTTAAAACCCATAATAAGTAAAGATTATCTTAAATAGTTTCCAAAGCAATGCTATTACATAGCTAAATATCGAAGGATAAGCTCTAATCTATACAGGATCGATATAGTAATGAAAATATAAAACTTCTGGTTGCATAGTTTGGTGAACAATAACGCTCTTTGAGAAACCATGATGTTTGTTAAATCCATCCTGTGTCTTTTATTTTTTTATGTTAATATAAGTTTCTGACTTATTTAATATCAAAAACACAATTACTTAAAAGGCCACTGTTTACAAACTTAAATATATCCCACCTGTTTAAATATATATTTCTTGTTATTATAATATTCAGGTAATTTATACATTTTTGAAAAATAGACGTGTAGTTCGATTCTCAAGCTATGAGATATAAAAACTTCGTAGATGAAGTGAGTATAAATAAATCCTAGCATATTTTTTACTATTCTTAAGAGCAACTATATGCTGTTGTCGGGTTGTTTTTTTACTTAAAAAGTGTTAATTCTTAGTGAATACATTGGGAATTGAGGCTACCTTTATTTAAAAAAATATAAGAACTTAAAAATAGCAATATTTTATTAGTAGCTGTTGAATATTAGACTTATTAACAAAAAACACATTTTAGTTTCAATTATAACTTCTTTGTGGATTGTACATTTATAAACCCAAAACATCTAATTTTGATTTACTACTTAAGAGTAACTAAATGCACTCTCAACTACAATATTTGTTGTCTCTGATCTATCTATATATATATTTTTAAAATATTTATCTTTTATCGACTTGTGATCTAAATAAATAAAACAAGACAGGAGATCTCCTCAGATAAAATATTGCAGTTTTAGTATGCTAGATTTCTACTAATTAGTACTCGAAAGTAAACATTTACTAAATATATGGGTTTCATTTTAACACAATATCTGGTCTTATAATATGTCTTATGTCTTATTTACCAGCTGTAAAATTAAGATTTGACCACCTAGATCGGGTTGTAAAATATAAAAAGCAATTTGTTCTGATAAATTAGGCCTTATATGAAAATGCATCATACCTTAAAGAAGTTTTTCTACAATAAGTAATGACGTTATGTTTAATGAACTATCATGTTTTGTTAACCACCATGGAAGAAACAAATGTGCTTACTTCTAAACATACTAAATTATCTCTTAAACTATTAACTAACTTCAGAAATTGTTCTAAGTACTTCAAAGGTCTTCATGGTACAAGTGATTTAAAGTGTCTTTACTGTCACCAATATTGATACCTATAGTTATATAGCACATGGTAAAAGTAATGTTAGTTGAATTTATATTGAAATTAATTATCTTGTAGACCTGGATTAATTTTTTATAAATTATCAAATTTTAGCTATCATTATATATACTAATAATGTTTTAAAATGTTTATATAAGTGTGGTCTTCATTATTAGATCAAGTTTTACCATAAGAATGCCAAATTTTAAAATTATAATAATTAAAATAATAAGCTTATCTATGACAATTTTACAGATAAAATAAATATATGTATTTAAAAATCAGAGTTTTTAAAAGTTAATATTTTATTTTGAATAAATATATTTATATTTTGAAATGGCTCACTTTATCACAAAAATGGGGTAGGAATGAGAAAAGCTTAAGCTATACAATATTTTACCAAACTTATAGAGAGAAAGAGTAAACCATTAGTTATAAATAAACACAGGAATTTGAGCCTTGATCTCCACACCACCAACAAATCAGAACATTTAAACTTAACATTTTGTCCGAATGTTCAATGTACGCTTAATACTGTATAAAATCGTAATCTTGAGTATCTTGTCATTGGTAGTCACAGAATTGACTACGTAAATTATCCTAAAGAAAATACTAAATAAATTTCAGAAATTATTGTTATTTATTGAGCTACTAAACGTACACAAAAGGGGAATTCGTCTTTATGCTATTTAAAACCACTGACAGTTTTAATAAAAACGTGAACCGTATAAAGTATAACTGAAATTGATGTCACCAAAGGTGTGCTGAATGTAGAGGTAAAATTTTAAGATAAGGCTTAAGACATGGTACTTCAAACTTTATTCGCTGTGCTTTGGAAGGTTTAGTTAAAATTCTCAGTTTGGAAAAAAAATGCATATCTTTGAAAGATCCTCATGAACACAAACAATAAATATTTTCAATTTCCCTTCACCTAGCTCGGAATCAAACAAGTGTCTCTCAAAATGGTCAACCACCCTTACCACTAAGTCACACGGATTGGCAATCGTTGAGTTAGTACGTCAACTAAAAATTAAAATGACACAGTTAAAATTTTCAAATTACTTATTTATAGGTTAAAATATTTTATTTTATACAAGACAGCCGATTTGTTATTTTTAATTTCTCATCTAAATAAAAAATATTTTACCTCGGTATTTGAGTAATGTTTTCGTTTTATGTGGTCCTGAACTTTTTTTTTTTTACAATTTTGTCTATATCCAGTTATGTATGTCTGTCTTTCTTTCTGTCCGTCTGTCCCTGGGCATAGATTAGAAGACAATTTGATGGATTTTCTTAAGCTTGATATTTATATGTTATAAGGCTATATCTCGGGACCTTTTTAATTCTTACAACATCCTTCAATTTAAGATTAGTTTACTGAATAATGATTTTATTTGATTCCAAATTTTATTTCAATACTAACTTTTACCCGTCACGGCTTCGCTCGCAATTATTGATAACATCTTTTAATTTTTAACTAAACTTTTAAAACAAAATAAAAATTGATAACCTAAAATGATATTTTAATTTACTACGAAATATTATATATTATATTTTATATTTTAAATATGAAAAGTTTAAACATTAGTATTGTAAAATTAATGTAATATCAAAGTTTGGGAATAGTCCTATTTGTTATTACAGGACTTACTCTACCAACATACAATGTTTCATTTGAATCCGTTCAGCAGTTTTGACATGATTGAGTAACAAACATACAAACATACAAACTTTCGCATTTATAATATTAGTAAAATTTGCTTTAGTTGCAATTCTGTATTGTATACGTGGCAGTATATTAGCCCTCCTGAGTCACAGATGGCTTAGGTGTCTGATATATCACGATATATTTTGTATATATTTTAGCTCCACGTATTACTACCCCATCGGGTTATACCCTTAGATACTTATCACGCTTACAGTTTTAGGAATTAGGAAGGCTGTGTCTATAGGAATTGTACCCGTATTTGCGTGAATAGAAAGCTTGGAAAACCATTTTGGAGAAATAACGCTCATTACACCCAACCCGATATCAATCTCCCCATCATCGACAGTCTGGTCAAATGCGAGAGTGACGCCTTAGACAAAATCATAAGTCCACTGGAGTGGGTGATATTAATTGATCATATGTAACTGACGATTTATACACGTCCATTACAGACTCAGCCTTAGCGTATGATTGAAGAACGAGCTTGAGCACGGGATTTGGCCTCATTTTTCAACTAATTTAAATTAATTGGTTTGTGGTGTCCTAAATGTAGACATTCCTCTAATTACTACTATTTGCATCCTATTTTATGATGTTCACATAAGATATATAGCGTTGTGATATTTATGTAGGCCTAGCTAATTTGTTAAATATGGATACCTTAGTAGATAAATAGTCCTGCATTCTTGTTTTACAAGGGTAAATTTTCCTAAGAGTAGTTGACTTATTATAAACAAAATTAAGCTCTTTTGAAAATTGTTCAAATGATTTGGTTCAAATTTGGTGTCTGGGAAGTATTTTACATAGAATCTAGCTTTATATATTTTTATTTATTGAAAAAAGTAAAATTTCAAAATATTCACCCACTTCAGTGGCAGAGTGGTCTAGGTCGTCACTCTCATGTAGGCCTACTGATGACGGGGGGATGAGGATTAGAATCCTGGCAAGGGGCCTACTTAGAGTTATTTTTCCTAAAATTTTTCCAAGCTCCTTCCACGTGATTACAGTAAGTTTACCCCTAAAATGCTTCCTTACTCATCCTTACCCTCTTAGATTATCGTATATATTTATAACCTGAACAGGGAGTAAGACTCAGCGATGAAAATAAAGTATAGGTATGTGCTTTTTTTTAAGTTTTGATCTAATTTATAATATACCATTTAAGTATAACTGTCATTAAACTTATTTACCAATGTTAAAGTAATACAATTAGATAAAATTGGTTGAGATATACTTAAATTAACGTTATTTATTTCACCATTTATGAAATAATATAGATAAAATACAACAAAGGCTTGACTCACAAAATTGTATTAGGGCCGTGCCTAAAAAAAAGAAAAAAAAAGAATCCTAAAGCTGACGTTGTCTAGGCCATAAGGCTAGTAATTTACTACTTTGTTACCGAATTGGGATGATTGGGGTACATATCTTAATATGGTGCACTGTGGAATGGTTTTATATATTATGCAATTTATCTTTGCAGTTTTTATATTTTGTCCTAACGCTTATTTGAATATATTTGCCTCTAAACAATCCTCACTTTCCACATCGTTTATACTAAACAATTAATATTCCTTGCACCTCCTTTGAAGGTCTCATGGTCTAAGACGTCACATTTTAAATTGACGGAACTGCTTATCACAGGGATATCAAGGTTCAAATCCCAGTCGGGTGGCTTTTATAAATTGGTTTTCCACTCTTCCTCCATGCAAATGTGGGTACACTACCTTGGGTTTGAATCCTAATTGGGTGTACTGAAGGTGTTTATCTGTTTATTTTAAAAACGGTTTCCCACTCTCCCTTCACCAAAATACAGTTATATTCCTTTTAAATTCTGCCATAATCATATCTATGCTGACAGAATGAATGGGTTGTAAGACACGCTGCACATGCAGGTAAATGTGGTCAAATGGTCTAATGCACCACACTTTAAATAGACTGGGCTGTCAGTGATAAGGAGTTCAGGCATAGCGATCCATGTTTGTTACAACCTCAACGCAAATGAAGGCGTATAGGCCTATCCTCTAATTTCTAGTTTTTTCAGCCCTAAGATATTAGTGCAAATATGTGAATATCCTGGAGGAGTAATATTATTAGGGTTCAAATAATCCTTGTAACATTAATCTTAGGTTACATACATTTTTTTTGATTGAATGAAATGCCATTAAATCAGGGTTGAGCTGTAACTCTTTCAAATTTTTTTTTCAAATAAATGTATCTTGAAGTCTCAATTATATCTCTTTTATATCAACTTTATTAACTACACCTCTTACAAACTAATAACCATTTGTTTCTTATTTGTCAATGCATTGATCCTAAGTTTTTGCAAATTACTAAAAGATTCTCATAGTAAAAATAAAAACTTCACACATATTTTATGTATTCAATGTCCCTCAGCATTGCAGCAACAAAATGCATACATACCTACACAACTTTGCCATTTCTCAGCCCTTTTCCATTCTCCACCCCTTAAAAAAATATAGTTGCAATAATAATAACAATAATAATAATAAAATACAACAAGCAAACTCATGACGCTCCTATTTTACTCTCCAGCAGTCAAGAGGGGGCTAAGGGGTGTTGGAGGTGGCTTTATATATATGTATATATAAATATATATAATATTTCAGGCGAAAGGTTTTAACGGTCACATTTTTGCTTTTGCTGGAGAGATGCAGATGAAGGGGGGCTTAGGGTGTGTAGGGGGTCGAAAAAGGGAAGGGGGTAGGTAGCTCTTTCCTGGAGCCAGGACCTGGAAATATTATTGCAAACCCCCTACCCTCCTTACTTTCTACCCCTCTGGTTCCCATCATCCTTTTATCATTCCTTTTTTTTTTCAGTGCCCTTCACCCCTTCCCCCACCTTAACGACTCACCTCTCGTCCACGTTTTTTCCTCTTTCCCCCTCCCCTCTAAACCTTCTCATCCTGCTGGAACCTGAAATGTTTTCAGGTCTCCAGTAAAAGCAAAGCTCATCCCCCTCTCTTCTCCTCTATCCCTCTCTCCAGGACCTCTCACTATTTTTTTTAAACTGGACATCGCTCTGAGCTCGATGGCTGGACAAAGAGACGGTGTGTGTATATGTGTGTGTGAGTGTGTGCGTGTCTGTGTGCATCAGTAGGAAAACCTGTCCGTGTGCGACTGCTTGAACTGTATTCTCTCTCCCAAGGATGATTTTGCGAAAACCCCAAAACAAAAAATAAAACTCTAGCATTGATGTGCCAAGAGGATAGGAGGGGGGGAGGGGGCTGGAATGTGTTTAACGCTAGATATATGTATCTATCTCTCTCTCTCTAGTCGTCTCTCTTATATTTTCTCTCGCATTAATGATAAGGGATAAAGTGACGTGCGATTTCCACCCTGCGCTTCGGTATAAAAAGGGGCGTTGGCTATTTTTTTTAAAACGTATATTAAGGGAAAATGTCTGGTTGGCAGTCACATTCTGAAGTTACATTATCAATAATTTATTCATTTTTTTTTTTCATCTTTGGTTTAGGGTAGAGTTTTGTTTTACTTGGTAAATTGAACGTTGCTGTAGGAAAACTGTGTTGCTAGCATCATATATATAACATAGTTGATACATTAACTATGACGTATCTACGCTCTACACCGAGCTATCATGCTATAAAATAAACTAGATCTACTTTTCAGAGGTTTTGATGTACGTACATACTTGCTATAAAAATAAAAGTAATACTAGCCCACTTGAATCGGTGGGCACGCAGGCTATGTGTCAAGCTTAACTAATCTGGTATACTTTTCTTTTTATCACCGCATCTTACTACCTGTTCAGGTTATATGCATATTTGATAGTTACTCTATTGGGATTGGGATGATAAAGGAAGCATTTTAGAAGTAATCTCCTCAAATTTGCGTGGAAGGAGAGTGGGAAAACATAGGTAAAACCTCCTCTCAGTAGATTAGACTGGGATTTGAGCCCTTACCACCCCGTCTTCAGCAGGCCAGTCTAAGAAGAGAGTGACGCCTTAGACCATTTGGCCATTGAAGCAGGTGGTCTAATTTACTGGTGAAGGGAGTTCGGTGTTTGCATCTGTACTTAGATTTTTTTTTTCCTTAATAAAATCCTATAAATTAAACCTTCCTCTTCCTTAACCAAATAGAGTAATTAAGTGGATAACAATTTGAATTGAATTATTTAAGTTCAAGAATGGATAAAGCATTTTTATATGTACTTAAATTTGGACAAATATTTGATATATCTATTTTTTTTAAACAACAAATATATTTTTGGGAACTTTTGATAAAACAACAAATATATTTTTGGAAAATATTTCTCAAATATAGTATAACATGTAAAGGCATGGCAATTTTAGTGTGTGGTTTAATGCCAAAACCATTTTCTATGCTAGTGAATAGAAAGTTTAAACTGTTTTAAAAACTCTCTCTCTTCACGAAAATGCAGGTAAACTTCCTCTAAATATGACGTTCCTCATACCTCTAACCATTAGCGTAACTAATATATAGGAATATGACCGGAACGTATAGCAAGACACAGTGCTAAATAAAAAATTATATCGTGATTTATCAGATAAACGAGCCATCATCGACTCGGTAGGGCTGTTATACTGCCAACTATACAATACAATAACTTGGGAGATACTTGATTCAACGTAAATTATTGTTGTTCCTTTAAGGTTTTTTTTAGCGCTTCTTCTAGACATCCTTGACAGTAAATAGAAAAAATATTTCAATGGATACATTTATTTGATACCATAAATGCAGATTAAATTGGGAAATAAAAAAAATATCATGACATGTGTTTAAGACTCAAAATAGATAAATTTTCTGTCATTTACTAAAATTATCAATAAATAGTAAAAGTTTGTGTCAAAAAATTATGTCAAAGTGTTAAAAATAACACAATTAGTGAAGAAACATTCATGAGCATTGGTTTGAAGATATTTAGATAAGATATGGATATTTATAAATTTTGAGCCATATTTATCAATATAGAATAGTCTATACATGGTGAAAAAAAATAAGAATAATTTTACCAACATATCCTTAAATATTTGAAAGTCTTATTAGATTTTGATCAATGATGGAATAATATAATTATAAGAATAAGCATCAATGAATGTAGTTCTTGTTTATAAATATAATCAAATCGTTTAGCTGCCTATTTATTTAAAATAAATATACAATATAATAATTTTCTACTCATAGGGTTTTTATCACCACAAAAGAGCTTAAAATAAATTATAACACCTGCTTCGGCGACTGCATGATCTAAGATGTCATTAGACTAGCCTGTTTATGGCAAGAAAATAAGATTTGGAGTCCTGGTCGGCGATTTAAGGGTAGTTATTCCTTAATAGTTTTCTCTCCTTCAATGAAAATGTAGTCACAAATCCTTCAAATTCAACCTTACTCATTCCTATTATTTTAGAAAAATTAGCACATGTGCGTATAACCTAAACAGGTAGTAAGACGAGGTGCAAATAAAAAATTAAAAATAAAGTAAAACATGAATACCAATCCTATAACACTGAATTTAAAAGCCCAAAATATTAATTTATAAATGTACATTTTGATACAAATAGTTCTTAAATAAATACTAAAATCTTTTAAGCATAACGTTGAATGAAACTAAGGTCATTTGGCTCTAGGAATGCTTTCGTGACCACATGATCCTAAAGTTTGATCTGGAACTTTTTTAAACTCCTATACTATCGTATTTTACTAAGTTTATTTTAAATTCAGCTATTTCATTGTCTTTTTGTATCGCTCCCCACCCCACATTCCCTCTAATAAGTTACTGTTATCTTAATGTACATAACCTTAATACTATAAAAATATATTTATGTTATATATTCTAATGATATAGTTTCAATAAAATCAATAAAGGCTAGGCCTATATAGTTAATTTTTATTTAAAATGGGACAGAAAGTTTAGATATTACAATTCCATACTGTAATTCTTAAGTAGATTCATGATAAGAATGACTTGATAAATATTCACAGTGGGAAACAATTTCAATTTCAATTTAATTAAAATATAGCTTATTGTTTGAATGCATATATTCTTGATTTTATTTATATATATATTCAAACACATTATTATTTGAAAAAGTTTATCTAATACTACTCTTTATCATCCACACATTTTATGAACAAATTAATTATTTACTAGCTGGAATTATTTTTTCAATATTTATATATAAATGAGTTTGCTAACTCCCTTCTTTTTATAGGATGGTTTCATTATATTGGCATTGCAAAAACTTAAGCTAATAAAGGCAAGTAAAATAGTTTAAACCCATAACCCATATTTTAAAAAGTTACAATTTTGGAAAGATAAAAACTCATTTTCACATTCCCTATCCCTATTCCTATCCTCAGTTCTAACCAGTCTACCTCATTACACCCTATCCCTTTCAGGTACATTCCAATGCTATCCTCCCATCTGCATCTAAGTCTTCTCATTGGGTTTGTCAGTCACTATCTACTCCCAAAGTTACACTAATTAATTAAAGATGTCAAAGAAAGAATAAAGATAACATGTACAGATATTTCCATAGAGAGAGAGTGGGAAATCGTTAAGAAATCAACTTATCAATAGGCCTACACCAGGCTTAGATTCAGAGCCTAGCCTTCAAATAACGGGCCAGATTAGTTTGACGTCTTAAGCTACTCACTCCACGTTGAAGATGTTTATTAGTTACTAAATTTGTTATCGTCTAAAACAAAGAGTCTCACATGTGGAGGTGTAGCTTACCTACATCTTGGGAACTGTTGACACATACGCGTGCATGTGTGAAGAAAGGTTAGTCAAAGTTCTTACAAGGGTTGAGTCACGGGGTTGCCACGTGTCTCACAGAACAATATGGTTCACATACCTCACAGGGCCATCAGGCCTCGCACAATTGCCCTGTAATTGCTGTGTCAAAGTTCAACCTAGGGGAAAGGAACATCTTCACACACACACACACACACACACACACACACACACACACATCACACAACCTTAACAAGAAAAACTAGTCTCTCTGCTGTCCTGACTGCTCATTCAATGCCCACTATTATTTACATCAGCTTGAGAACTAGTGGTGCGTACTCTTTTAAATGAAAGGTCCTTTTTATTATTATTTGATACTGAACATCTTTTTTCAACATTAAATTTAAAAGCAAAATCAAAATCAAATGTGATCTAGTTGGGCATGCATTATTTTAATCAGAGAGTTACAAACTATGTTTCATTTAATTCTTGATTCATATTTACATCCCGTTTCTAGCTATACACATTATTTACACCAATGGCGTAAAAATAAGGTATGTATTAATTTATAAATTGCATCGGTATTTGCGTTTAGGAGGAATGGAAAAACCATTTAGTGAAAACCCCTCGTAGTATTGCTGGCTGGTAATCCTCTCCATCACTGTAAAACCTTACCATATGTGCTTTACGCCTTAGTACACATGTCCATTGATGGGGATATTAATTGGCTATTATACTGTTTATTAGTTACCTAAACATTATAGCTTGAGGCTATGGTATTTTCTCACCACGTCTTAGTATTCCTTTGAGTTGTACCCATCACTGACGCTAATAGAGTAAGAATGAGGAAGGTAGAATTTCAGAGGGAATCTACATGCATTCACTTGGAGAGATAATGGGAAATAGTTTAGGGATAAAACCTATTTATCTTACTGGGTTCTAAAACCTGATATGCCCATCACCAAAAGTCTAGTCCAGTCCACCGATGCAATTTTAATGAGAAAAAATTGGGGCTGAGGGAGGGGAAGATTTTTAATGAATTTTATCAGAATTTGTTTAGAAATAACATAATAAACCTTAAGGTGTCTTAACGTTTAGTATTATAGTCCACGCCTATTCAGACACAATTATATTTGATCTACATAGCTAGTTACAGTATGCAAAAAAACAACACTTGTCTTCATTAAAACTATATTTTATTTATAAAAATTGATTTAATTTTTCTTGAAATGTAATATATATAGTATTTTAACAATGTAAATATGAATGGCTTAAAATCTAAGTAGTATGAATGAAGATGGTGATATTTATAGAAGTACACCCACATTAGCATGTTGAGGTAATGGATAGATTCCATTTATAAATCATATGGTTAGGACTATCCATCTCACACGTGACCAAAATTTGAACCCCCACATTTATGTTACCAGCGATTTGATTTATTCTTTGGTAGCTTGTCGACAAAGATAACGTGACCACCAATCTATAAATAAATAAATAAGAACTCAGTTACACTATTACATAATGTTTTTGGGGCACCACTATACCTTAGTTCAAGCTGTAAAGCCTGTGTATTGTATCAGAATATTGAATCAATTTAACCCTAGGTGAGATCCAATAATCAGGTACCAAATCATGATACTAAGGCCAGTTTCTCTATGATAGAAGACTTTAAGCTCTTTCAGGAATCAAAAAGAAATCTTTGATCAGGTGATGTACAGCCCCCCCCCCCACCCCCTTC
>CABFVZ010000063.1:118537-275930 GCA_902151445.1 Timema monikensis
ATATATATATATACAGTTGTGATTTTAAATTGGTCTTGTTTTAAGAGAATAGGTATATATATACCTATTCTCTTAAAACAAGACCTATTTAAAATCACAACTGTAAAATTTGAAATGTTTTTTTCCCATAAGTAGTTAACACACGAATAGTTATTTAAATGGAAAGAAAAATTCTTCCAGAAACTATGGTATAGACGGAAGTAGGGGAGGAGGCACCATTCCCATATTCACATGGGTTGATCCACACACAGCCCACACACTCACACATGGATAGGTCACATGTAAACAAAGCACTTTTATATACGTAGAGTCAATATTCCTGGACTGCGTATGACGTCACAAAGAATGTTTAATATCTTTTCTTAGGTATTATTAGGCACAACGAAACAAAAACAAAATGTAAATTCACAATAAAATGTTACTATTTAAATTCATTAGGAAATGTAATTTTCTAATTTGCTGCTTTTTTAATGAAGTTTGTAAATTTATTTTTTAATCCTATAAAATATTGACAATATAGAATGGAACATAATGGAACATAGATTCAAATACCTAACATATAATGATCATTAAGTTGTTAAGATCACTGAGAGGTGGTTTAGTTTATAGTATTGTTTCCAATACATTATGACAGGTAAATTTAATCCAAACAGTCATTTTCAATTTACAAATTATTCCTATTGGACGCTATATGAAACAGCATTAAGGATAGTTATTCACTAAATAATAAATATATGAGCTATAAATATACCCAAAGCAATATATAATTCATTTAAGTTAAATGTTTTAGTAAAATTATAAAATATATATTTGGATTAAAACGCTACAATTTTAAAACAATATTTTAAGTAAAGGCTAATATAAAGGCTTAATAAATTAAATATATATATGTATTTTTTTTAAATAAATTTTATCAAAGTTTATTATGTGAATAAATTAATGTAACAATGCTTCTTAATATATACATGAATTTTACTTATCTGTGATATTCTATTTTGACAAATTTATGTTTTAACGGATTAAAAATGGAAAACCGTATTTTACGTTTCATTCTGTAGGTCTATTTATTTACTTTAACAATCACTTTTGCTGAAGTTGATTTTTAAAACACACGTAAATAAAGATTGGGTTTGTTCACTTTGGCATTTTGTTTCAATTTCAAACTCTCTACGATACTCTCTTCAAAACTCTCTGCCAATTAAATAAATGTATTCGACAAACGAAATAAGAAAAAGTGTCACACGCCATAATTATATTTTACAATATTAGTCAAAATAACACTTCTAGGACTGTAAGAAAACACACACTTTATACGTATTTTGAGGAAACGTCAGGTCCAGACGATCCTGTGAACTTTCTGATCCTTTGATTGCAGAAGAAGGGAAAATAGCCTTCTAGAGTGCCTGTTGCAAAACTGGTTCCAGTTCTTGCAACCGTCCGATTACCAACTGTGGTGTGAGATGTTCTGGTCTGAGAGAGAGGGGAATGATCTGTTGATCCTCCAGGCCAAGGAGGCTGGAAAAAACACAAAAAAACGGGGTTATAAATGGTATTCCCCACATTAAATAATATGGCATCTTCCTAGTAGACCATGTGCATCCAGACTGATGCAGAGGGAATGCATTTGCTATTTTTTTTTGTTGCAATAGTGATGGCTTCCCAAATGGAGGGTGAGGAAAGAATTGCATCGACCATGATGGAAGGGTGGAGCTCTAGGCATAGTTAGCCCTCTTTGAACAGTTTTTTTTGCATGCAAATAAGGAGGAGGCGCCTCACCACCCCGTTCTATTAAGTAGGCTTTTTGCACATAAAGCTTTAATTTTTCTTTCGCGAAATATAAGGCGGGGCGAAAAGGTCGGCCATGATGCATTTTTTATCTGGAACAAAAGATTGGATTGGTTGGGGTGGGTTAAGACCAATTTACAATCGTGATTCATATATTCTTTCCTTCTTTTATGTCATGCTAAAAAGAGATACTATGATTATGTTTAAGCTGCATTCATAAAATGAGCTAAGAATTATAGCTAATTTAAGGTAGGCGTGTCTTTTGAATGCCCTCAACTGGAATCAAAGCAAGTAACTCCCTCTTTACCACTGATTCAAAAAATAAAAATAAAAGAACGTCACTATAATGATGCGAACCTGTTTCTGTAATTTTTTTCGCCTGGTTTGCAAATGTGTAGGAAAGAATTTTTCGCAACTTTACACACGATGCACCCGCCAGTTAGCCATGCTGTGGCTTACAGTTTTGGCGCGTTTACGTTTTTGTGCTGTGCATTGTGTGTGTGTATGTGTTTAAAAAAAGTCTCTCTCTCTTATGCGATTGACCTATGTATTTGCCGACGTAAACAATAACGTATTGGTTTTTTATTTCACAGATTTTTTATATTTGTTTGTTGCATGTTATACTTTTTAAAGTATTAAACATCTAAAACAAATTTAATATGTATATGCTATTCGTATTACGTCCCATATTTTATTATTTGTTGATGTCAATAAATATCATGATGCTATTTGATAGAAATCATATTCATAACACTTGTTGCCGATAATCGTTTATAAGTCGTTGTTTAAGTGAATGGTAAGTTCTTTTTAGGAATATACGTATACTATCCGCCAAGGTCATCAGAGTATATACACATATTTGTGTAAGGATAATATGGATTTAAGAAATGTACCCGCATATGCAGGGCGGTAGAATGCGTAACAATTTTACAAATAGAAATCGAGACCGACTATGTTTTACTCGTGTCCATTGTTGTTGATATTAAAGTTATATTATATTTTTATTAAAGTCCTTAAGCCTAATGTCATGGCGCAAGGTCAATCAAGCTTCTTAAAACGGTTACTGTGATAGTATATTCCCGCTCACTTGGTCCTCAATTAATAAATCATACATAAGCTTTGCACTACATAGCTCCAATGGGAAGTTGTTATTTCTATTGATTTTGACCAATGAAAGTCCTACTTTTTTTTAAGTGCCTATCAAAGTAGTAGTTTAAAATTACTTTGGCAACACTAGCTGACCCACCACAACCTAAATATTTGAGTTTCAAAATTATCTGTATTATTTTATTTTAAACCAACTGTATCAATAGATTAATTCAAAACCTCTTTTTAATTCACGAATTCACGTGCCTAACACAGACTTGGAGCTATCAGGACCTCACTCATCACACTCTATTAGTGAACTTCTAATAAATATAACCTCATATATTCTTTCGTAATACAACAATGATTCTGACCTACGTTGGTGGGCACGCGGTCTAAATATTAAGCTCATTCAGTCCGATTTTCTGGTGACAGGGAGGGTGAGACTCAAATCTAGTATGATGTGCAAAGCTTGTTTTTTAGTAAGTGGTTTTCCTCTATCCACCCAAGGAAATACGAATACATAATTTGTACATAGTAAAAACTAAGCTTTTAACATGCTTTGGACATTTTAAACTCTTACTCGTTCCTACCATATAAGCACCATTAACATATGTATAACCCAAATGGGTAGTAAAACGTGGTAGAAGAAACTTAATAAATGTTGATCTAATACGAAATTGAATCAGTAAATTTCTTATTTATTAACTCTTGGGCAATTTTTGAATCAATGAAATCCTTAACCTATGTGAACGTGGGTAAATGCATCTTCCTGTGATAGTAAAATTTGATTTCCGGTCGGGTGTACTGAATTATATTTTCTTAAATCATATTCTACTCTCCCTCCATACCAATGCAGAAGTATTTCCTCATTCCCTCTTCCATTAGTGTAAATACTCGGACAGCCTTGATGGGTGTTGAGACGCGAAGCACAATATGGGCAATTTTGGGAAGTTATGACGGATGCTCGGTTGGTGTTAAGTAGACACTATTTTATACATTGAGAATATATATTGTTATAATGCATTTAAGTCTTTCTGGGTCGTTTGGCTGCTTAGGCCGGCATCTTAAATCAGTCTTTAGCGTGTCTACTAAGCTGGCACTAAAAAAATAAAAATAAAATCATCAGTGAAATGTGGGTTTTCCCTTTCACATTGATAAGATAACGTCTTGGGTCTAGATGTTGAGTATATTCTAGATTTAAATTAGTTTTATGAGTCATCAGCTGATATAATCAGTCGGTTCAGAAGGTAAACGGCAAATAACGCAATGAATGAATAAATAAAAAGTTCCTTGCAAACATTAACAAAACATGTGGATCTTAGGATCCCTTAGTAAACCTTTTTCTGAGTGTGAGTACCCAATTTGTCAGTAATTTTGGAATAATTATGTGGCTGTAGGAGTTTTAAGCAGAAAATTTAAATTTGGTGTCTTACATCATTAAAAAGTTGTTGAGGTCTAAATAAGTTTTTGAACTTAAGGTTCCCACAAAAATCACAGCATTTCAAACTGTCAGTGGACTAAACTACTTACCCTGTAATTTGGATAAGCAAGAAATTTGACTTAATTATGTGATTTTACTCCAGAGTAAGTTAGTTAGTTATTATTGTTACTGTTATTAAATTTCAAACAAAATTTGAGAGCTGTAGAATAAAATAGGACTTTATCTTTGTAGGCATAGGTCTTATTACCGGTCTGACCTACCTCCACCAAATTATTTGAAAGCATTTTTTGTAAACGTATTTAGACAGTTCTTTTGAATTTTTCATAAAATAATTCACGCAAAAAATTATATGGTAAGAATAAAAAGTAACATCTGTAAATAGTCACGATATAACAAAGTTAATCGGGTCAGCAAAAATCTTGGGAAATCAGTGATTATCTTGTGATTATAAATTAATCTTTCAGGCCGCTTAGTGCAAGGTTACAATAGGTTTGCATTACCTGACCTAGTAAAATTAGTATAGTTCAAGAAATAGCTACAACAGTTTTGAAGTTGTTACCTTAATTTTACCGTCGTCTAAAATATATTGAGTCGAGATACAGTAAAGAAAATTGAACACTAACCAAATATTTGTTTTTATAATGACTCTTCGTACACTTTGTAAGGTACTTGTCATGGTCCCAGAATGCGCAACTTATAGAGCCATATTATAGTTCGTCAAGATAAGAGTACTAACTACATATCGTCTAAGCAGAGTGTAACAATTAGAAATCTAAATATACATGTACAATTGGTCTGTTGATAGATAATTAACTAAATTTATGACAGATTCTAAAATTAGCGTATAGAATCTTTGACCAGAAGAGATATACGTATATTATTTGGTTCGGTCACCGTGTGAATATACTTTTAGCTTCACTATTAGCACAGACCGTTGCCCAGGCTTCATCTATGGAGGTGGTCTAAACGTCGTACCCCTAATGATCTGTTATGATAATAGTGATTATGAATGTCTGGTTCCAGGTGTACTCTTAAGACTAACTAAAATCCTTGTTAACCGTTACAATAATTCCTCTTTCGAGAAAAACACCTATGAAACCAGCCGGTAATATAGCTAGGCCTTACTAGGTACGTAGCCAGGTATACTAACCACTCACTATATCATGGGGATGGTTATATTGAGAGAAGAAAATCATAATAAACATATATATTGTTATCATTATCCTGATTTTAGAAATTTAACTTATGTAAATCTGTATACACTAAAATAAAACCCTAAAAGGAGAGTTACTAAAAATTATCCTATAACTCCTATAGCCATATTGCAACTATTAATTTATAAAACAAAAGCCCAAATATTTTGTTTCTGTTTACTCATTTGAATGCAATTTTTCATATAATATTTAATTTATTCCCTTTTACTCTTAGTGATGGTTGAAATACTTTAAAATCCGGAATAATTAAAATGTTAAAAAAATACTTTTAATTGGTTTCAACTTTCTCATGTATAGATCGAAATAGATCTCGATAATTTTATGCCCCTAAACTAAAAAATGTAAGTTTTAAAAATCTGTTGGTTTGTATCTTCTTCTACATCCATTACTGTTTCCAGCCTATGACCTGGCTCAGTTTATTATTCTGAACATATATTTTCCACTGCCAGCTGGCTAGGCTTATCTTACCTTCATATACTTTATAATCTAACTAAAGACTAGGACATGCACAACATCGAGTCACCAGCATTTGGTTTATCAATGTGAAAGACAAAGCCCATAATTCCATCAATCATACATTTTCTATCACGGTGGGAATTGAACCTGGGACCCATTGCTCAGTAGGCATACAAGCTAACAACTGAGCTAAGGTGTCGGACTTGTTTGTTCCTTCTGCTAAAGCTAATTTATTTGATGGATATCGTTCAAGTTTGATAGTAAATTTTATATAGCTATTACTTGAAGGTACATTATGAACTTAGTTTTGTTTCTATAATTAGGTGCTGTTTAGTTATGATTTAGTTTTGAATATTTTAAATTTATAAAATTGGCTCGAATGATTTTGTCAAAATGGTTATTAGGGAAGTGTTTTAACATTACATATAATATTGAATATACGTTTTTATAAAAGATATATTAAAGTTAGTTAACAATCAACATATTTGTACACATTTGATTATAAACTATAATACATTCAAATTTTAATTATAAACCCGACAAATTGTTATGTTAATAAATCTACTTTCAAATATTTATACCTTAGTTAATGTGATCTGAAGCTTTCAATTTTGATTGATATTATCAATACCTATAGAATAGTACTAATAATATAGTAACATATTATATATTTTGGCCAAGTAAGGTTTTTATTTTCTAAAATTTCTATATGAAAATATGACTGTAAATTATCAGAAACTATACGTATGCATTATTATACTATACTATTTATTTTTATGGTTTAAAAATACAGTTCTTTATTTTAAACGGCACGTTTTCAATCCATTTGTGTCATCCAAAAATGTATACTAGTGTTGTAAAATATGTGAGATATGAATTAAAAAAACTATACGTTCTCTTGCGGGTAGAGATATTTAGAATCCATTTAGGCCTGATTTATATGAAAACACATTTATTAAAAAACCCTTATTACACCTGACCGAGATTCGTGCCCCGATATCATCCCTACCTGCAAATAAAACCAGGAGATGTTTATGCCTTAGACCACGTGCTCATAAATGCGGGGGGAAATTCCTTAATTAAATTGAAGAAACATCATGCATTATATTCAAAATATGAGAAAGAATTTTTTAGAATAAGTAATTTTAACCACTATTTAAGGCTTATATTTTTTTCTTAGAGGTTCTGTATTCAAGGATTTCCAGAATATCATAAAAACATTAAATACTTGTGAAGTGTTATATGTATGTGTATTATTGACACATTAACTGACTCGCGTATAAAATATATCCGATATACCCAAATTTCTTTTAAAGTAAGTAACTCTCACGGGTTGTGCCTACTAGAAGTGAAACATACACATATTGTGGTATTTATTAATGAAAGGGCTGTTCTGAAATTTAAAATCCAGTAAAACCATGTTGAAGCATCTTAGAACTTTATCTTTAAAATTAAATTATTTGTCTAAGGCAGGCAATATCTATGTTTGTTACCATTTACTTTGATATCGTAACAGAAACAATTTGCTTCAAACTTACCTTAAAATGTGTTTAGAGAAACATATAAATTATAAAATACATTTTTAATCATTTAAGAGCATTTTTATACTTCCAACCTCCATCCCTTTTGGCATAGACATTATACTTAAATAAATAACCACTTCTTAATTTACGTTGGATTTCTGTACGACTGCAATTTGTCTCACTGCTCCGTTAGGCCTCCTGCATAAAGATCCGCCCATTTACAATTTTAATAGGTATTTATAACAATTACAGTAAAAAAAGTAAGTAAATATCATTATGCTCTTTAAATATTTAGTAAAATTTTAAATCCAATTTTTTTTTGTAAACATATTTTATAAAATGATAAAATATTTTATAGCTTCGAAATCTCTTTTCATAAATAAATTAATGAATTATTTGATAAGTTAAAAACGAATCTTTTCCTTGCTGAAGAATACAGATAATTATATTTTAAGGATTTCCAAGGCTAGGATGTATTTTTAAATGATGAACTTAAGACTATCAAATAAATTTAAGATGTTTAACTTACCAGACAAAGTTATATATTTGTATTCCTCGAATAATTAATTAATTGTCACTATCACTTTTAACTAAATAAATATTTTATTGTATTTTTTATCTTTTCATGGAAAAAAAGTATTTTTCAATTAATATTCTTAATTTTAATTTAGATTTTTAAGGGAGAAAATTTGAATTTTTGAAAAAATAAATCCAGGAAAATGAATATGTGGATATTTTGTTGCCTCCCTTAGACAAGGTACTTCATATAAATGATTAGGCCTAACATCTTGATACTAAGAAAATCACGAATTGTAGAGAAGTATTTAATATTTATGATATTTATATATATTAGCTTATCATTTAAGTATATATAAATAATTCTAACAAATCTGAAATCACAAAACATGATATTTGAAAATTATATTAATAATGGTTTTACTTTATTTAGTGTGTACATATTTAACATTCATTTATACTTTAACTATAATTTTTACTAACAATACTATTGGCAAAGCGTGTGTTTTTAAATAGTAATATTTAATTAATGAAAATGGCAACAAGTTATTTTAAAATCAATATTTAATCAAAGATTGGTCATTTTTATTGTACGAAATTAAATAATCTATTTAATGTTATATTGTGTTTCAAAAACTATTTTTGTTATTTATGGAAACTTGTTAAATTAAATTAGGGTAGTTAAGGTGAGTCCAGGTTAGCATTTTTAAAGTATTAAAACATTGTTGTGATATCATAGTTCCAATTATGTTGTGTTATTTCATGAAATGCTTGGGTATTTTGTAGGCCTACAACTGATTAGTTGTACTCGCCGCTAATAGGGTGACTATTTATTTCGTAATTTAATAGGTACAGTACTTAAATGTAATCATAAACCATTGGGGATTGTTAGAGAGAGTGATCGGAAAATAACACCATCTGTAAATTGTTGATTAAAGTGTTGTGTTACTAATATGCTGGCTCTTCCATTGGTGCTTTAAAATGGAGCTAAAATACACATTTTTGGTCGGAAATTTATTAAAATGATCGAACGAGAAAATAAATAAAAATTATATAGTCTCCATTATAGATTCAAAAACCGGACCATTATTGCTTTCAGTGATGTTTAAATATAAGTATCTTAGATTATTTATTTATTTTTATAATTACTATTTATACCTACTTCTTTCAAAATAATTTGGAGAATTATGATCTTAGATGGTAGAAATTACTTAAAAAAATTCTATATTAGTTTGTATAGTATTATTTATTTCTGAAATGTTTTCCAATATTCAAACAAAATCACTTTTTTCTAGTACCTATAATAGTTTAACGTAATGAAACTAGGTCGTAATGGCTAGTAGAGTTAAAGATGACTCCTACAGCTAAGATAATAAGGAGTAGGACCATCAGCGATTTTTAGGATTGAAATATAAATACTATTATAATTGATAAGATTAAGATGGTTATGCCTTACGCTACAGATTACGATTAGGATAATTTATATATTACTCTAGAAGCTTAGTTTAGGACCCACTTCAGTGGACGAATCGTCTAAAGCGTCACTCTCATATAATACTGGTCTGCTGATGATGGGGAGATCGAGGCTCGAGTCTCGTTCAGGTCTATTGAGGGTCGTTTTACCTAAATAGTTTCCCGTTTCCTTCCAAGAGAATGAGGCTAGGCTAATTATAAAACTTTTCCCTTCTCATCTTACCCCATTAAAGTAATAATCATACTTTCGTAAAACCTGAACCTTTAGAAGGTAGCAATAGTAAATAAAAACATAGGTTTTATTACATAAAATAATGTTTTGCCTGTCTATAGTCTATTCTATTAGTTAGTAGTATTGCTAGCCCCTTATCCAAAAAGGAAGACTGGGATGAATTCAACCAATTGCAATAGTTGAGATTTGGATACAAATTTTGAGAATGATATTAGGGCTTTTCAGTTAGCTATTTTCGTATATAATTGATGAAAGCCACTTAATAATTACTCGTCATTCTATTTAATACAACTAATTATATAAATAATTTACTTTCCTGAATATACATACATTTGTAACTATTTATGTATATGCAATTATTTAACTTTAAAATTTAGTCAATAAAAAATTCAATTGTATTAAATTGGGAAATAATTTGGATTATTATGGAAAAGTGATTGAACATGAAAAAAATAAAAATAATAATTATGATCCTTAAAACTTGAATAATTACAGTGAGAAAATAAATCTCATTTTAGAAATAAAAATTTAAAAAATATTAACATAACATTAATTGCATTGGCACAATGGCTAATCGCACTTTCTTTCTCACTCGAATAACTAGGTTTGTAATGGTGACCTGGTGGTCTAGGGGTAAGGTGTCAGACTTCTATGCTGGCGGCCGGGGTTCAATCCTCGGTCCCGGCAAAGATTTATCTGATTACCAAACCCTTCCTTCACCTCTGACAAGACATCTTGTGAATGTGGGGAATGCCAGGCCTCCACCGTGGTTCGGATTCCACGTTAAACTGTAGGTCCTTCATTTCATCTCACAATCACCCTACCATTACACATTAGCGTAAGTGCGTATAACCCGAACGGGTAGTAAGACGCGGTGCTAACAATAATAATAATAATAATAATAATAACTAGGTTTGTAATCCCGGGACGACCTTTAAGAGGATTTATATATTTTTGTGAAAAATTATAGAACTAGACTTTTTTTTGGAGAACACAACCACTTTTATATGACATTGGAAAAACTGTCATGATAGCTTTCACATATTCACTGATTAACTTAATTTATGTATAGATTATGTATTATAGGCCTTATACGAATGTACGGATCGGTCCCTTTTTCTTATAATATTTTGCTTCCATATAATATGACTTGGTCAGTGATTCAGTAAAATAATGAATCCCACGATAATTTTCAAAGTAAATAGCTGAATATATAATTTTGTTTGGAAACTTAGGAAATAAGGGGCGTAGTTATTTTATAATTTATAATATGTTGAATATTCCAATTTTATTAAAGAGTTTTATTAATCTCTTACATAGAGTAGAAAACACAACAACAATAATTATGTTAGTAATATTATTTTAAAGAATTTTAACAATAATGGTGATTTATTAATAATGTTTACCACTTACTTACTCTATGGTATTAGGAACTCGAAAGTTCAGCGTGAACTTAGAGTATGCAACCTATCCCTATCTTGAGCTAGTTAATATACAGCCCCCTCATTACACCATATTTCTTTCAGGTTCATTTTAATGTTATCACAGCCGTATTTTTTGGAAATGAGTACATAATTTAGTTTTACAATCTTTTATGTCAGTATATATTCTGTTTGAAATTATCAATATAAAATTAATCTTATTAATTAAATAGAAAATGGATCTGAACAAAAATTAAATATTAAATTACTATATCATCTAATAGAAAACGATTAATGATATGTAAAAATATTGTACAAATAACTCATTGAAACTTTTATCTAGGTTAATTTATTTATAATGCTAGTTATCAACGTTTAAAAAATATATTGCTTTATGGGTTATTGGCTAAAATTGATATAAAGAATATATATTTATTCATTATAATATAATGTGATAATAATATATTTGTTTTATGTGCGCTATATCTTAAAAGTCCAGACTATCAATATATTTACACTATTTAAATCGGGATTAGGAAGGTATAGTTTTAGAGGAAATGTGCTTGCAATTGAATGACGGAAGAGAATAAAAACATTTTTAAGGGCCATCCTCAATACACTTTGCAGGGATTCGAAACGTTAGCCTCCACATCACTAGCAAATAAGATCAGATGAGGTTATTGTTTTGGCCCACATAAATACTGATACAGGTGTTTAATATTTAATTTATGTTAATGTGATTGGGATTTGTCTCTAAATTCCTTTATTTTGTGTCCAAGCAGTTGAGATATTATGATAAGTCTATGATTACTCTATGTCTTTGTAACCAAATATTGTTGGAATAAATTAATGGAACCATTAACAATAACCAATATACAAAAATATTTGAAAAAGATTATTATTTAAGCATTATATTATAAGATACACAAAAATATATTTCATTTAATATTTAAAAAAATGACAATCAAATATTAATCCAAAAGTGGATTTTTAAACTAAACTCACTTAACTTGAAGGGCAGAAGATTAAGATACAATTATTATTTCTGAAACATTACTAAACATTACAATTCTGATTTAGTTCTAATATTAACTCTTAATATATTTAATATAAAAACATTAATTAAACAGTACAAACAATTAACTAGTAAATATTTATCGAATATTAACAATATCATTGTAGTAATATTGTTTTATTTGTAAATTGTATAAGAACCAGTTTATTAATACATCATGCTATAATTTGAAATGTTGCACTATGTTATTTTGTTATAAAATATTGAATGTTTTATATCAAAATTTTCAAAATAATCATAGTATTAGAGGCTCCAGAAGGTCTTTAAAAAGAGATTACAAGGGGGGTTTAACCTCCCTCCTCAAAAAGTTTTTTAAAAACCTGGATTACTCTAGAAAATAATTTGAATAAGATTAATCTTTTTGTATTTCCTTGACCTTAATTGCCAACATATATATATAGAGAGAGTATGGCATATCTGACCATGATAGATGCAAAATATAGTATGTAGAATTTTAGTTGCTCTTTGGGAAAAGAACGTTATCCAGGGTATACCTTAAATGTTGTATATCAGTAATACCCGTAATGAGGGTAAGTTATACTAATAATTATAAAGGTTGCAGTAGTAAAAAGTCTTGAACATAATTACTAGGCCATAGTGACCGTAGGAACAGATTTTCTTTCTGAAAAATTACATATGGTACCACTGAGAATCGAACCAGGGACTTCTAGATTAGTGACAAGGAATTATTACCTTTATATCAAGATTCCCCGGCCGATAGATTATCATAATTATCAATTAATTAAAATTAATTCAAATCTGTGGGCACGCAGATTAATTTTTAAAGGTCAAGTTCATATTTACTGTTTTCTGTTGGTCGGATATGAATTCTAAGATTCCCATGATTAGAAAATTAGAATACTTTCTAAACATTAACTATCTGTGCCTTCACTAATTTGGATATATTTCTGATTAAATTTATTTATTGTTTCATAAGGTAGTGTGACACCAAAAGTGTAAACGAAATAATATTAAAAGATGAGTGAGGAGTGTATTTAACCGTGACATTCATGATAAGCTGCACATAGAAAAAAAAAGATAGTATTTTACCAGGAATAACGTTAATCGGTCATCTCAGTCTGTTGCAATGATCACTTCTTAAACCCACGTTTTTATATAGAATTTACAACATAGTTTTATGTAACTTACATATTTTAATAAGTTTGTTCAGTTTCACTTAATCCATATTCCATATTTTGAACATAAACAATAAATATTTGTTATATTTAAATATTAAGTTTAAACGTTTAATGGATGTTATAGAGGTAGCTTTTTCATAGACGAATGCATATCTTCTATTATATATTCGGTGATGTGATTAATTAACACACCCTAAAATCATAAAATCAAAGATCAATCTTGGAATCTTGAACAGATTTATGTCACATACTCTCAAATAATCCTAGGATTATACTGCTATTTTAAAACCTACTTTATATTTTTAACTAGGATTTATAATATTATATGCTACATTTACTCTAACACAAAAATAGCAACACAATCAACACAGTGTTTTACATATACATATACACACATATATTTTTGCAATGGATATTTGATTAAAATATAGTTATATCATGTATTTAAAGTGATATTTTGATTATTTTACTAAAATAAAATAGGTTTTTGTCATCAAATTATTTTAATTGTTTTAACACATCATAAATAAAATAACACCCAAATATAAATTAAAATAATTATTTTTGGTATTGTTAAATTATAACGAATTTGAACAGAAATCGAAAAGCGTTTTAATTACTAGGCCTTGTTAAATTATAATGAATCTAGACATAAATCGAAAAAAGTTTTATTTACTAGGCCCTAGATACAGTATTTAGTATGTAAATAAATCAGAGTACAACCGATATAGGGCCGTATATAAATATTATATAAACATTAAAATAAAAATAAAAATTGTTCTTATGAAAATGATTATTACGAATTTAACATCAAATTTTCCATCAAGTATTCAGTATGCAAGAAAAGAAAATTCACTATACGGGAAAAATAAAAATTACAAAACATGATTAACAAAAATTAATTTTATCTTCATAGGCTTTTAAAATAATAAATGTTCCTAAAATAGGCCTAGTTTATTAACTTGTTTTCAATAAGTTAAACGCTATAACTTTCACAATGATTTAAAGTTCAGTTTAAATTTAAAATTAAATTTTAACTTTATTTATTATAATTCTGACCAACAGTTGCATGAACTGTAAGAGGCCAGCATTCAAAAATACATGACAAGAAAATATAGAATAGTTGCTTAGGAAAACAATAATTATAAATTAACATACATTCACATTAGAACATATTAGATATTTGTATGGAACTATTTGAAAATAAAAGTATTCCAAAACTATTTTAGTGACGAGAATATAATTAAAGTCCTTAATTACAAGTAGTTTCCTTTAATAACTCTCTAACTTGACTCTTTGATGAAAAATGTAAATTTGGCAAATCTACAGTTTGCGTTACAAATACAATGGTCAATAGTGCTGAGCTGGTAAGAGTTAATAATAAAAAATTAATTATTTTGTGTTTACGATGCCTGAAAAAGGGACATGTTCAAGAGAAAGCTTACGAGAAATTTTGCTATTGAAAATTTTGAAAACAAAAAATACATTACTATGAAATCCATGCAGAAGAGAACTTGTAACTCTAAATGTTTCGTATTCCGTCATAATCACAATACGAAAGAGTTAACATAGATAGCCATAATAAATTCACATTAAATGTTTTCCAACAAAATTAATTAAGGTAATTTAATTATGAGCTCTACTAGAATATTTGGGGCTAGATTCAACCAAGTCATATTAAAGGCTGTAAATGCAGTCAATTTCTTAAATGAAGAGGTAATCAATTTATTATGTCCAAGTAATTTAAATGATGGAGATATTGTATGGTCATCATGACAATGAAAGTAGAGTTTACTGTCCAAACCACCTAGATCATTAATATGAAGGAAGTGCACTAGGTTATCATTGGCCAATTCATAAATAATTATTATAGGGTTGGTTTTCTTGTAAACTATATGGATTGTTCTTGATTTATTAATAGACTTACAATATTTTTCAATATACCATTGAAAAATACCATTCATCTAATTTTGCAAATCTATACAGTCTGCATATTGTGATTTGATTATTTTTAAATAACCTGACATCATCTGCAAATAGTAAATAACTAGAAGAATTTCAATTGTTACAATTTTTATCAAAGCTATTTTAATTAAAACAATACCTATAATTTCAAATCACCACTGGCTTTTCAGCAAAGCATATTAAGATAAAAGATAATAATTAAAATTAAAAATAAAATTAATTATAAGACCAACTTTAGTGTTTATTGCGTAATATATGTTGTAAAAGATAATCACTATTATTTTTCTATCACATAATACTTGTTAGGAAAATTAATACACAACTATATATTATATTTTAAAATATTAAACAATAAGCTATAATGAAACTCCTAGATTTGTCTTTAATAAACAGTTGTAAGAAATAACATGAAATAGTATTTTGAGGTTTGTCTATTTATGAACGTTTTCAACATTCATAGCATTCATAAAATTTGATACTTAACTTAGGAATTTATGTGCATTTTAAAATTATATAATGACGAGCTCCTATACTATCAAAAGAGCAGTTGCTACAAACTAACATAGAATAGTCAAATGCCTTAAATTACACACTACCGATTCTAACATCTATATGTTTATTAATTTCATATATTGAATAACAAAACAATGGCATAGAAAATTATTATTATTATTATTATTAGCACCGCGTCTTACTACCCTTTCGGGTTATACGCACTTACGATAATGTGTAATGGTAGGGTGATTGTGAGATGAAATGAAAGACCTACAGTTTAACGTGGAATCCGAACCACGGTGGAGGCCTGGCATTCCCCACATTTAGCCTAGAAAACTACGTCCAATCCTACAGCTCTAGCATCTAGATATTGATTGGGTATCATACATTAGTCAAAGAGATTTTAGAACTCCAAAATGTTCATGTTTTAGTTCAAATGTTTAGAGTGTCTTGACAATTTCAACATTATCTTTTCTCAAAGCTGTATAGGAGACGTTCATTGCAGAATTTGAAGAATTTATTTATGACTACTACGAGGCAATCTAAACATTATAAGAAATTTCACTTAATTATAACGATCGAAGATGTGACATATTATATAGAACCTCAGAAACTAGAATATAATGTTGTTTCATCTTTTAAAAAGATATAAAGGAAATGCGGGTAACATGGGATACCATTTACTTTTTCAATAATTTCAAAGCATATTTAAAAAAAATTTCATTGAGTTCCATTTTAAACTTATAATTAATACGTTATTAACTATTTCTAGTAATTAAAACAAAATTAATAACTTTTGATGTCCTGTAGGATTACTTAAAAAAGATGTAGAACAAATGAGGGCAATATGGAATACTAAACATTTTGTATGAAAAATTAAATATATATTTACTAAAATTAACAAATATTTTCTAATAAAGTGTAAATCAAACATGCAAATATTATGTGTAAAACAATAAAATAGTAATAATAACGAATCATTAAAATAATACTTTATAATAAAAAATAACGCATTAATAATCCAGTATTAATAAGGAATTATTAAAATATAATAGAATAAATTAGTGTGTCAAGTTACATTGTTCTCTTAATGGATATTTTAGCTGTTAGGAAAAATGTTTAAGCTTACGTTGAAAAAATAAATCACTTGCCAAATACTTAAAAAATGTGCGGGCATTATGGAATAGCAGTATTCCTTATTGCCCTACTCGCCATTTTGGAAAACAATATATTTTGTTAGGTCATAGTAAAATAACCGTAAATGTTTTAGCTCAAAGATAACCATGAGTGAGCCTTATCCTAATGATTTTATTAGAATTAATAAGAATAGTATAATAAATAAATATAGCATGATAAACACTAGCGTGCAAAATAAACAATCGTCTCTCACAAAACAATCAGTTGATCTGTTGACGTTTTTAATAGTTGAAATAGTTAACGTTGGATTGTGAAATTTGGATATGAGAAACAATGGTATTCCGTACTGCCCGACTATTCAATAATACCCGCATCTCCTCTACTATATAGTTTTTTAGTTATTTTACTATACTTTATTTATCAATTACTCTTTTAAAGAATTCTTCTTCTTAATTGAATTAATAATGTTGGATGAGTTAACTAGGACTAGGGGCCAAACATTGAGCTAAGAATTCGTGCTAAGCGCCTCTAAGTTCTTTTATTAGAACTTAGATTGGAATTCTTTATATATATATTTTAATAATTGGATGTAATTAATTAAAAATGATAACATTTATCGTATGACATAAACGCAGAAACATTCTTTTGTAGTGAGAAATTTTATCTCCCAAAAATAGATTTTCAGTTAACTAGCCTAGAAAAAGCAACCCATCATCTTCTTAGTCGAAGAAAAATATCTTTACGTATTATTACAAATTTAATCAGATTTTCATTTTATATTTGTGAAAGTAAATCTCTCTCTCTCTCTCCCTCTCTCTCTCTCTATATATATATATAATATTTGACCATGAAAAACAATTACAATCTACCCATTTTGAAATATGTCTTTAAGCTATTTATTTAAATTATTTTTAAATTTATCATTAGTAGTATAAATTAACCTAAATTAATTTCTTTAGGAAATTAAAAAAACCTTACTTACCAAGAGAATATTCTTATAATCCAAAATTTTGAAAAACATTGTTTCGTGTGGAAAATTTTTCAAAAGTCAGTTGTGTGGGAAGTATATCAGAAGCTCTTTAAAAAATAGTCTATATATGTAATCTTTATAATGTAAAATCAACTAAACAACTACTTAATTTTTTGAATCAAATAGTTAAAGCCACTTTATAAAATTTCAGTCATCAGCTAAACACCCATAAACGAATTTCCTCCAACAATAAATGTATTTAGCCTTATTTGTCATGTATTCATTTCAAACAAAATATTTAAGCTAATTTTAAAAATTTTATGATCTTCTAAAACTATTCATCAGCATAGAATTTTAACCCAAGAAACATGTATAAAGTGTTATACTTCAGGTAAAATATTCTTTGGATAAATATTTTAAATACATTTGTTTTATTATAGTAATAATAATAATAATAATAATAATAATAATAATAATAATTATTATTATTATTATTATTATAATTATTACAGCACCACGTCTTATTAACCGTTCGGGTTATACGCTGAGTACTAATTACTCTAATGGGTTAGGAATTGTTAAGGTTGAATTTAGAGGAATTGAACCCACATTTGTGTGGAGGGAGAGTGTAAACCCATTTAGGAAAAGTCCCAGCTCATCTGAGTGAGATTCGGACCTCAATTTTCCCATCCTTGGCAGTCTAGGTCAACACAAAACCGCGCGTTAGCTGACTACGCTACTGAGGTGGGTAGTTTGTTAGAGCTATTTTTGAACAATTTGAAAACTAACAAAAAATCGTCCTTTAGTAAACTACCCTTAATTTGAAGGCTTGTTTCAAAATAAAAGAATGTATCAAGATATATTACTAAAACGTTTAGAAATATCAGGTTTTAACCCAATACATCTAACCATTTAGCTCTTTGCCCATGTATAGACAGACAGACAGATTTTTAAAATCCAATTTTTGTTTTGGTGCACATTTAATGTAAGGATTAACCATTATCTCAATTTAACATTTTTCAAGTTTAACATTATTTTTCAAAATATGATGAAAGTAACTGGGACAGTCCGTGTAGTACTACGAGTAAATACCCAGGTTTATCACCAGTATATATACGAATTAATTGGTGGGATTTAGATATTAATCATATTTTTACTACTTATATATTTACTGATTATATATAAGGATTCAAATATGTACTTTGGCATAAACACTATGTTTCAATATTTATTTACAGCCAGAGTCCACACCTAGCATCTTAATATTTATCAAATAAATATCGAGATTTACGAACTAGATCCAACTAAAACAGCACATATATCAATACATTTGTATTCCAAGTAAGTCTTTTTGTGATTATATAAATAGCAGAGTTTGTAAATGTAGAGTAGTAGTTTTAATATCATTAACCCAGTCTCAGCTTCTAGATATTGTTAATATCTAACACTACTCTTCAGAATGGTCCCACTAGATGCTTTCTATTGTCACCCAGTACATTATTGCCAATGTGGGTTATAAATAAAAGTAAATACCTACGTTTTCACCACATGAAATTAAATCATTTTACCATACATTTTAGGGCCTACTACCTTTATAAACATGCATCTAAAATCACCCACAATATAAATTTAGGCAAATGTAATTAAATAGTTGATATTGGGTAGATTTTATGGCGTCGAGTTGGCAAAGTTTACAAGCAATACTTTCTCTTAGAGCGGGCCTGACCAACCCAAATCCTTGCACGGGCCTCTTTAACGAACAAAAAATTTCCGTGAACCACACATAAAATAAAAACATTTTAAAAGAAAATCAAATGTTATAAACATGCATTTTTTTTTATATATATACCCATATCTACACCTTTTCTTTGCAATTATATTTCAAGCGTACTTCAATATTGAGAGTAGCACATTTTTATTTACTATTTAGTTTTTAATATTTCTTTAAAGCTTGTTATTGACTTTGATTAAATTTCATTTTTGAAAATAAAAAAGTTTCACAAATGAATTTAGATAAGAAGGAGAACACTATTTATAACACTTTATAATATTTCGCTAATTTTGAGAAATGACGATCAAATGCTACTAAAGTTTTATTTATCGCTACAACTTACTTTGAGAAACTCCTGTGATGACCATTTTTAAGATTAGTTAACAATGAAAAAGGTTAGCATCGCTACTTTTAAGTTGACACTCAAATAAAGATAATAATTTAATTTGGAATGCTTTGATGTGATTTCAAGCTATCGGTAATTAAATTAACTTACCCATGCAACGTTTTGTTTGTTTATGTTATATCTATTAAAAATGCATAGGTCCAAAAACCACTCTTCAATTACTTAATTCAGAAAATGTTACTCTAGCCTTGTTCATTAGAATTTCAATTTCTTTTTACGATTCAAAAGAAAATTTAAAGTTTTTTCTCGACTCAGCTATCCAAAATTGGTAAAATAATTTATGGAACTTTCCTTGGAACGTTCAGGAATTTCATTCAGATATTTCTTGAACTGGTAATGCTGAAGCGTATGCGATCGGATGTAGTTTACTATTTTTATAGCTACAGTCATGAACATGGTTAATAGACAGTATGCGGTCATATACATTTTTCTGAAGTATAAAAAGTATACTACAATCACATATCTGGTTTTAATGGTTGTAGCCTCTAACTTGTAAATAAACAACTTTGCAGTTCCTTTATTTTTCTCTATCATAGCCTTTGTTCCATATGTTGTTAATCTGAAAAGCGCCTCTAAACGCAATCTTTAGTAGGACCAACCCTTGTTTATGGCTTTAAAACCTCTTTACATTTTCACCCTTAGTCGTGTTTTTCAAGCTTAAGAGGTTTATCTTATCTTCATTCACATGGAAAGAATCGTAAAGTCTACGAATTATTACTGCAGGTTGAGGTGTGTCTTAAATATTCGTACTTTCATCGAAAGCTAGAGACTATGCTCTGAATTCCCGAATCCCATCTTGCCAAGTACCATGGTTTCAGCTGATATTTCATTAAAACGATGATATTGTTTGACGTAACCTACTTATGATTGAAATTATTCTACTTTCATCGGGTGAAACATATTATATAACGGCTTCCACACCCTCTATCACCTATTCTACATCTGAAAATTGCTTCATTTTATTTGCAATTTTCAGTACGATAGAATAGCTTATGTTGACAATAGCAGATGATTGATGTAACGATAAACTAAAGATTGTTTGTTGAGCATTTAATTCAGATATAAGGGCACCCACATTGCGTTTTAAAATTATTAATTGAATTTCAAATGATCCCCATGTTTAGTTTCATGATGTATGTTAATATTCATTTCCTTAAATTTAGTGATTGAATCTTCTGCGAATTAAACATATTAACCTGTAGTTATGTAATATGAAGAAATAATAGTCTTCCCAATGGACACTGAACTGTTTGATTTCTCATGTAAATATTTATTGATTCAATATGAAGAGTCTACAATACGAACTAGGTGTAGAAGAGGAGAATACATAGAACAACAGAACTGAGATGTTCAAGTGATGATATCAAGGAGTGGGCGAGTATAATTAGAGAATGATTCTACACTTCTTGAACTTGATGGCTTCCGTTCTCCCTTTTACGGTCTCAGGGACGCAACGTGATTCTAAGAATAAAGAGAGTGGTGGAGTTTAGGACAAGTAAAACTTGTTTAAAACTATGTCTCGTTATTTATCGTGCCTATTGCAGCTAGATAATGATTTGCCAATGATGTATCTGATAGTGTAAAATAGTCTGGTGGGCCGCAAAGAATAATGGGCTGGGCCACGTGTTGGCCAGGCCTGTTTTAGAGAATCATGAATAGTTGCTAGGCTGGGGCAAATTCCATTCGGTATTCCCTTTAGGTATTTTCTCTGGTACTTAGAGCCCATTATGTTTCTCGTCGGTAAATTAATTAGGTACCACCACATTAAAAATTTTTGCATTAAATAATAAGTTGTTGAAATATAATATTGAGATTTATTTTTACTTCTTTAATTTTATAATAACTATTCAGGATGCATATTACTTTTTCTGCTTCCTTTTTAACAAAATCAAAATAAATAAACATACCTTATGTATTAAATAGATGATTCTTATTTTAATTATCAATCAAGATCTAAAAAAATAGCACGTTCTGTTTAAAAGCTTATATATTTGTTTGAACAGCTTAGTTTGCGTTAAATCTAAATAGTACAAGTGACACATCAAAGGAAATACTAATAATAATCTGTGTTTAATAAACCACACAAAAATAGGATAATAACTGTGTAACTGGCAGAGTACTTTTTATTTTAGCTCCTACAGGTTCATAAAAATAATATTTTCATAAATATAAAATGAAAAAATGTCATTATTAGTTGAATCTAGCTTTATTTTAATTTTTTGAGTAAGAATAAACTAGATGCAAAATTTAAAACATATAATTATTATTAAAGTAGTATAATTGACTTAGAATCAAAATACGCTCGCCAAATTGTATTACTGCTAAAATGTTATAACAAATACTGTTTTATATACTATAGTGAAGCCTGCTTTAGGAATAAAGTGTTATTTGATCTGATTTATTATTATTATTATTATTATCATCATCATCACCGCGTCTTACTACCCATTCGGGTTATACGCACTTACGCTAATGTGTAATGGTAGAAATGTGTAATGGTAGGGTGATTGTGAGATGAAATGGAGGACCTACAGTTTAACATGGAATCCGAACCACGGTGGAGGTCTGGCATTCCTCACATTCAAAGTTGTGATTATACACGTCTTGTCAGAGGTGAAAGAAGGGTTTGGTGATTTATTATTGGTATAATAATGTGTAAAATAATTGAATTAAGTATTATTAACCAACTACACATGACGAGTCATTCTGTCAAAACCTTAGGTCAGTAGTTATCTACGAGGGGCCTGTGGGTAAATTTCTTCTGCCAAGCCATTTGTTTGTATCTCTAATTGACAAGAATTATTGTATCGATACATTTGATCATACATGGTGTACACTTTAAATTAAAAAATGACCCCTAAGAATTGGAATAGAACCTGAGATTGGATGTGATATTTATATGTGGCTACAGCCGTATTTAAATTTTATAAATGCTTGACTATTTATTCCATAGATTTTATATATAAAACGATAGGCATTTCAAAGTAATCCAATACAAATTTAATCTTGCATTTTTTTATCTACAAACTCTTATAGAGCAATATGAAAAGAAAGATTGAGACATTTTCCCATTATCGGGCCAGTGGTTAGTCTTATAGTTTTCCTTTTAGTTTTCAAACATAGGATACATAAGGGGCTAGGTCAATTGCAAGCCTCAATAAATTAAAGTCGAACGTTGTATAACTGACGATTTTAACTGTCACTATTATATTGTTCTGAAACCACATGGAAAATATAATGTTTTGAATCTTACTGAAGAAATTTTCCTTTCTTAAAGTGGTGTAGCGCAAAAAATTAGATCTTCGATTATTTCAACTTATCAATGGAAAGCATTGTTTTCAACCCTAAACACCATAAAATCAGACTACAAATCTTGACTTTATGATGCCCTCTTTGACGATTGTTTAAGAGTAGAAATAATCATCGCACTTACAAATCTAAGATAGATTAGCAGTTAAAAATAATTTCCAAAGATCATACTGACTTTAAACTTGAGTCATTATACATCTGAGTGTTGATTGTTTGGATTAATTTGTTAACTAAATCAAATAAAAGCTGTTTATGATTTTTTCAAACGTCGTAATTTGTCTTTCTTAAATTTGAGATGTTTGGTTAAAGAGCGATTGCCAAATAAATTAATACATATTTTTTGGTTAAAGTAAAATTCAACTCATATTTATCTCACGTTAGTGTAAAAACGTTTTGTATTATTTGATGTCCAAATAAAAACTCGTGTAAAAATAAGATTTATTGGTACTCAGCATACTATTCTGAAGGACTAAAAAGCCTCTTAGACCTATAAAAGGTTGAGTACTCCTATTTTAGTTATCAAATAAAAAATAATAATTATCAAATGAATAACATTGTTCTTAATATTTACTACCTAAAATAATACAAGAAAATAAACCGAAGTATGTTTTTAGTATAGATAATAATTAAGGCAAAATAAAAGGATAACATAATTTTAGGATAAATTGTTAATGGATATTGCTAATTAATCTGAACTACTCCTAAAATATAGCCATACAATTAAATATGTTCATGATTTTAAGGACTCAGATAAGAAACTTCGTTTCTAAATACATTTTAATAATTGCGATGCATCTTAAATACCCTTTTTTATTTAATTAAATTCCCAAAATAAATTTTTAGTGAAAGAATATGCTATTTAGTAATTTAAATAATAATCATTTATTATGGTTTTATTTTTGTATCATACCTTCATAAGTCATCAATCTTGGATAAGACTATTTTTTATTATATTCTATACAAAACATTTAATTTTCATGAATAGTTTTACCCTCAAGACTGTGTGTTCCAGAACACATAATGGTGATCTGTTCAAAATGGACACTTAGATTTCATATGGTCGTATCTATAGGATTAAATATAATTTAAGTCCTAGCTAAAATATCATTTGTAGTTTACTGAAAAATAATGATTGCAAATTAGATTCTTGAAAAAAATCTATAACGATTTTGATCTAATTGAATTTTTTAAGAGTCTACTATGATAAATAGCACTGTATAGTTGTTTTCAATAGAAACAATCCTTAACGGTAGTTCTCTGATAATTGGTTTTTGAAAATTTGATATAGTTTGAAAATAATTTTAAATATTTAATTCTAAATATGTAATTGAGGAGTATTTTACAAGTAAAATTATATTTTCTACATGTATTGGAAAACAAATATTGTATCAGTGGTTTTTCTAAAAACTGATTTTAAAATTCTTGTTATACTGTTATAAACAATATGATAAAAAGTTATGTCATACTATTAATTGTTTTAATAAATTTGTCATGATCATTAATATTATCTACAAAGAATATTATTACTATTTAAAACTTATATTTATAATTTAACTTTAATATCATTCCTTCCTAGGTAGACTTTAATGCTAGCAAAACAAACTATTTTTTAAATTAGCTATAGTATTAGACTAGTCATAATAAAACTGTAAACTGTGTTTCAATTACTGTAATGGTTTAGTTTCATTGACAGAATTAATATAGATATGCTACAAAAAGTAGATTAAATATGCTCTGGATATTTCATTATGTAAAACATATAATAATAATGATAGTGTTTATTGTCATCATCATTAGGTCATCGATCTTGAGATTAGTTTGCTCGACTTTCCACTAGTGTAAATCTTGGGCCAATTTCATTACATCTTTGTACCTTCTTCTTCCAACATCATTCGCTATATGATTAAATTACTACAGTCTTAGTCACCTTCTAGAATCTCTCACATCCACTTCTCCTTCTATAATATTATCGTATCCAACCTATCATTTCTCTGTCATGTCAGCTTCTCTTTGATGTATACCTTTACAAAGTTTCCTTTCTTCATTTGATTTTCTTAGCACTTCTGAATTTGATATTATCTCCATCATTGATATATTTTAAATATTCTTCTAACCCGCCTCGGTGGCGTAGTTGGCTAACGCGCTTGTCGTGTTGAGCTCAACTGCTGAGAACGGGGAGATCGAGGTTCAAATCTCGGTCGGATGAACTGGAGGTGTTTTTTCCAAAATGGCCTTCCACTCTCACTCCACGCCAATGCGGGTTCACTTCCTCTAATTCAACCTTCCCAATTCCTAATCCATTAGCGTAATTAGTACTTAAAGCGTATAAACTTAACGGGTAGTAAAATGTGGTGCTAAATTATAAATAAATATTCTTCTATAGCATCACATTAAAATTCTTCCAATTGTTTTCTTTATGTTGCACCAATGGTTACGAAAACTGTAAGAAAACAGTCAATAAATCATAGTATATAGTTATAATTGAAAATTTAAAAAAATATATTTCATTAAGTATATTTATTTTAAATGGTCTTAAATGATATTGATATTTTTTTCAAAGGAAAAAAATATATTTTATAATCAAAATATATTATCACATTTATATTCAAACTATGTTTGTTAGTTAATTTTAAATACTTCTCTTTTGTCGAATATATATGTAGCTGTCAGATTTATATAGGGAATGGTGAAATTTCATTATAGCCTTATATCACTATTTATTCCTTGATAAATGCTAACCAAATATTAATTTTGACATTAAATAATACTTTAAATATAGAACAGGCTCGATTTCATTATTCGTGAAAAAACTAGTATAATGGCAAAGCTTACTAGTTAAAAAAGTTGTTTTACATGCTCACATATTCATTAACTCACAAACACTTATATCAGATAGATTCATATGAGATTTTGTCCTAAATGTTAATACATTTTTTACTACCTATAATAAGCTTAATCTGGAAATATCAAATTGAAAAATGAAACAAAAATACTATTCTTATAATTTACTTTTGACAAAATAATACTTTTAAACTAAAACAATACACAGTCTTCTTAAAATGAATGTCCTTGAAAAGTAAAGATTATTAAAGATAGTATGTATTTTAACTAAGGCTAAATCATCTAAATCTTAAATTAGATCTAAATTTAGAAAACTAATTTAAATGGAAAAAAGACAAGTCATGGCAAATCAAATTAAAACAAAAAGAGAAGTAATTCTCACATCACTGTGATGTTTGACAGTAAAAATTTAAGTTTATAAATTCTTAACGATAAAAATTAATTTTCATTTATTATTAAAATAGTAATATTCATAATCCAAACATAATTGACTGTCAACTTTTTTTTCATTGAGCTTTGTTTATCTCATTTTAGTGAACTAAATTGTTACTTGAATATTCTATAATTTTAATTACTTGTACTAGATTCAATTTTGCATTTAATAAAAAAATGCGTAAGACCATTTGATAACATATTATTTAAATTAAGCTGCAACTTACATTTTTAATGTTTATAAAAAATATCCATACACATGGAGTAACTTTGCATGTCTTAAGTTTTAAGTCTTTATCCTACGAGACTCAATAAATTTTCTCTAACAATATCATTCAAATATCAAGATATAAGTACTATTATTATTATTATTATTATTATTAGCACCGCGTCTTACTACCCGTTCGGGTTATACGCACTTACGCTAATGTGTAATGGTAAGGGTGATTGTGAGATGAAATGAAGGACCTACAGTTTAACGTGGAATCCGAACCACGGTGGCGACCTTATAAGTACTAGACACACCTAGGTGAAAAATTTCTTTGAGTAGTTATCTTGTTTTTCCAAATCACAAGGTTTGGAGTGAATTACAGTGACTGTCCAAACAATTTTGAATTTTTATATGAATATACATCTTAAGACCTTTTTTAAGAGACTGAAACTACCTTATATTTATTAAATTGGCTACGATGTGTCAAAATCGATTTATATATAAATGGTTATCTACAACTTCGATTATTTTTAAAAACCGGATAAAAATTTAGTTTGAAATTTATGTTTTAAAAGTGATTATCTTTATTAACAAGACAAATTCTTGTTTTTCCAAGTAAAACATTTTTAAGGTTAACTAACTTTAAACCAATTTTTGAAAAAAAAAAATCAAAGCTATAATTTACTTTATAATAAAGTTTGTACGATTGTAAGGTGCCATTTATTTTTGTTGTTCATATTTAAATTATATATATATATATAAAAAATTATAAATTATATTAAATAAATAAGAACTTGATTAGATCAGGTGGACAGACAAGGTAAAAAATCAAGTCCAGGAAGAGTTTCTGAGAAGGGAACCATTTTGGGTGTGATTGTTTGGTACAGACCAAACTAAATCAGGCACATCATTAGGGGACAACTGTCTTTTACACGAAATAATAAAATAAAGGGTTGAGGGAAATAGGAGCTTAGGAAGAAAGATGACTCACATTACTTGAATTACTTGAAGGAAAGAAGAAAATTCTGGGAGCTGAGGAGGAGGCGGGCTACAGGGCATATTGTCGGTTTATGTTTTCTGTCAAAAGGAACGACCTGTTACAAGACATAATAAATAACAGTAAAAATAATATTAATAATAATAACAATATAATTTAAAGTCTAAAAAAAAGGTGTTCAAAATATTATATATATAAATAATTTTGTTACCAACGTAAGAGTGTTTACTATAAATGTATATATATATATATATATATATACATATATAGTTATAATATCTAACATGATATAGTTATGAATAATAACACTATTTTAATAATATCTTAAACAAGGAAACTCACAATAATAAAAGAGGGACTAAATAGATTCTAGAGTGACCTGGTGGTCTAGGGGTAAGGTGTCGGACTTCTGTGATGGTGGTCCAGGGTTCAATCCTAGGTCTCGGCACATATTTAACTGATTACCAAACCCTTCCTTCACCTCTGATAAGAGGTGTATTGAACACAACTTGTGAATGTGAGGAATACCAGGCCTCCACCGTGGTTCGGATTCCAAGTTAAACTGTAGGTCCTCCATGTCATCTCACAATCACCCTACCATTACAGATTAGCGTAAGTGCGTATAACCCGAACGGGTAGTAAGACGCGGTGCTAATAATAATAATAAATAATAATAATAATAATAATAATAAAAATAATAAATATACTATATGAAGAGCTTAGCTTTGATTTTTAAAAAATAGACAATTTCTAACATAATATTATAAATATCTAAGAATTCCTACAACTTTTAGAAATAAGACATCGCTAAAAATATCAGAATGATTTCCAAAACAAAATTTTCATATTGAAGTTATATATTAGTAAAAACTATCAAACTGGTGTTTCATTATTTTAGGATAAAAGTTCACAATAATAGTAGAAGAATAAAGAAAATTTCCAAGATTTGGAGCATTGAAACAAATTTCAAATTCAAGAAATAATATAGATCTTAATTATTTTTAGAAATACTATACAGTACAGTATTAACCTAAAACAAAACATATTACTATAGTAAAAGCATAAGAACAGTGAGATATAAAAAGACCATTGATTTACCATATAAATGAATCTTAATTAACATTATAATAAATCCAATTATTTAATAACTATTTAAATTCTATCTAACAACAAAATAATTTATATAAATAATATAATATTACAAAAGTTAAACATTACCATTGTATTTTATAGAATTCAAAATCAGGAATAGTAAATAAAGTGAAGCTTGTTTTTTGGAATTCGTAGATAAAATGAAGATTTGAATTTAAAATAAAAAGTGAATCAATCCATATATAATACAACTATATATAAATTACATTAGATTGTGAAATGTTGATATTAAAATCTGGCCTGATCCATGCACTAGATTAGTTCTGTCTGGTAGAATAAATATATTATTTTATTACTATCCTTTGCTCATTCAATAAACTTTCAATTTTCCAATAATTTACAAAAAGGTTCAATCTAGTTGATGTAAAATTTCAAAATTCAAGATGAAACTGACGAAGAGCGAGAGGGAAGGACTCGTTTGAGATATTTACAAGAAATATTTTAATGTCAATCTAGGATCATTTAATTTCTTTATCATGATACTTTGTTAATGTTTTCAACACCATATGAAATTTATAAGATTTTTGACTCTACTATTGTATAGTCAACTACTACCCCACCTATCCTCCCTTGCATACCAACAGGTTTACTTGTTTCAAATCCCTTCGTTGCGGTGACAATTAACGCGACAGTTAATTAATGAGATTAATTGACATCAGTCAATGTTTGCTGAATACTAGACCCCCAGTACAAAGCTACACATCTATTTTAACCCTGGAAACAGGCAAGGGCCTATTGAAGGAGACTGTTTGAGGATAGTGTTTAAGAAGAGACAACAAAACTATCGCTATTGTTGAATATATTTTTTGTTTATTCTTTTCATTATTTTGGCCATTATTATGGTTATTTATGACCAAATCTTTGGGGCAATTTTGAGAAGTTTATTATAGGGGAGTCACACCACCATTTTAGTTGAAAATATTTGGGTAAACCTCAGTGATACAGCATAATATTATGACCCACCTTTCATAAGGCAACTTTACTGTCATTTGTAATCTGGTCTCTTTAGAGTTAGACGTCTATAATTTATAAGTAACTGAGAATAACATATAATTTGACCTAGTTGACGAGTTTAAATGGTTAAGAAAAATTTGAACTATCAAGAACAATATCAGGAAGATTATACAGTCTGGCAATGCATGACATTATTCGGTCAGTAGGTTGTTAACATCTCGCCTTCTATCAATAAATGTAAAACCCATAAAATTATAAAAAAAACAATAATTTTACCGGGTGTTATTTGGGGGCGTGAAACGTTATCTCTTAATTTGCATGACGGAAATAAATTCAGGGTGTTAAAAAACAAGGTGCTTAGGAGGAAATTAGGTCCCGAAAGGGATAGGGCTACTGGAGGTGTATGAGGTTACAGTGTGATGAGTTACATACCTTTTACTCATCAGAAGACATCATTTGGCTAATCAAGTTTCGTAGATTACTGTGGTCAGGACATGCAGTGCTAATGATTGATTCTAGAACCATGTCCAGGGTACTGACTAGCAAGCCCATTTAGAAGAGACCACTGGGAAGACCTAGACACAGATGGTAGGATAAGATTAGAATGAACCGGAAATATATAGGGCCTAATGAGGTGTACTGGATAAAACTAGTTCAAGATAGGGATAAGTAGCAAACTTTTGTAAGAGCGGCAATTGACTTTTGAGTTCCTCAGGGGGCGTACTTAAGTAAGTTCGGCAATAAATTTTCTAGTTCCTAATGCCATAAAATAAGCAAGTGCACTTTATACAACTAGACAAGTACCCAATTCCTTGTAAATCAAACGTTAGAATGAAACTAATTATTGATATAGAATTCAATAATTCAGGCTATGTTATATAGTATCAGGCTAAGTAGTTAAAAAAAACTAAAATTGGGTTTATAAGATTAGATTTCTATGAATTAAATTATCATTCTACATTACCATTGGTGGTTTATATGACAAAAAATCACCTTTTATCATAAAAAATAAAGAGTAAAAAATACAATTAGGCCTATATTTATGACCATTGTTCTAATATTATTAAGTGAATAAATGTATTTTTTTCCGCTTAAGTGTTTACACGACTTGGAATCATTTAATACCAATAGAATAAGTAGAACAAGATATGAAGGCTATATTTTTAATTGCTGGTTTAAATAGCCATATTTGTTAGTTACGGTTATAGTTGTATCATTATATAGTCTACTTTAAATTGAAAGATAACAACTGGGCATAAGAATTAAACCTGGAACTTTTGGTTTAACTAACTCTAACTACTGAGCTATCAAGGATTCGTCCTGTGCATGGGGCCATTATTCACTAATATTTTAAGGCAGAGTCTGTGATGTATGTGTGAAAATCTTCATTTATATTTATAAAAGTGATCAATTAAGATCAAGAGCTATCAGATAATGTGGCCATCGTTGACATGAGAGGGCTTTGTGCCCTATGCTTACGGGATGACTCCTGGATAGCTCAGTGGGAAGGGCATTGGAGTACTAAGTCAAAAGTCCCGGGTTTGATTTTTGTGTTTAGGTGTCATGGTTCTATTTAAAGAAAATTGTATTTAGATGCGGCTATAACTGTAACTAAAGAATATAATAGATTGGATATCAATGTACTATTGCAACACAAAGCCTTCCCGAGTCTAAAGTGGCTGTGTTATCTAAAGCTCGTGATCTTAATTGATAGTTCATAGCTGATGAATTCCACATGTCCATCACGCACTCTGTCTTAATATATGAGTGAAGAATGATCCTCTACAAAGAATGTCTTCTTGAGAACTCGGTGGTTAGTGTGTTGGCGTACTAGTTCAAAGGTCCCAAATTTAATTCCCTTGTCAAGGTGCCATTTTTCAATTTTTTAAATGTTGTTGTGTTTGCGATAGTTTTCTTTTTATTTAATTCTAAAATTTTTTCTTAATAATTATATATAGATACAAATAGAATTAATAATCAATAGCACTATTTATTAGTGAATATTAATGGAGTATTACTTCAAGCAATTTTGTAACTTAGGTTTTATACATTTTTGGAAAATTAAATATATAATATATGAAGACAAATATAAATTTTACTATGCCCTATGTTAATAAAACAAATTACCCAATTTATCGCATTATCTTTTACTATTAAAAGTGTACAAATTTGTTAAATTCACTAGTGAGAAATATTTTAATAAACGTGCCATAGAACAAATTTAATTTTTAGTACTTACAACTATGTAATTCAGAAAATAATGAAAGTAGTCAATCAAAAATAAATTCATATTGGTTATTTTAATAGTGATCCCACATTATTTATTCAGTGATTACTAAATTTTATACTAGCAAATAAATCAATTAATTTAAGTATATTAAGCAGATTTTATCAAACACAATCTCAGAAATAAGTAATAATAAAATTAACTTTACTAATAAGTCAGAAATTACAATGGTTAATAATATACATAGCTTTAAATTTAAAACTATAGTTTATACTATTAATCAATTATAATAAATCTGTTTTCAGTTAGTAAATCATCAAATTCCCTTATAAAATAATATAATATTTTAAATAAATTACTATTAAATAATTAATTTGGATCTTGATGTTTTATTTAGGAGGACTCCTGATTCATGGATAATTTAAGGCAGAACGAGTCACCGTAGTTTGGAATGCTAAAATCTGTAAGTAGCTGGAATTTTTCTTAATTTACTTACATTCAGATTATGTAGCATAAAAATATACTCAATCAGTTAAATTATAAAATATTATTTACCTAGAATTAAATATTGTACCCAGGCAAATATTTACAAAATTTTACTTTATTGCTGGTCCAAATCTCGGGATTTGTTGTAAAGCTTATAAGAGTTAAGATTTTTTTTAAAACTATTAATTTATGAACCCTTAGCTAGAAAAAGTATTATAATCATCTAAAGTTTGAATTAAAAATTATGATAGATGTTGTCGCATCATGGCCCAATAAACCCGATTAAGTTGTTTTTGGAATATTGTTTTTCTATATGTTATTGAGATTAAACTGAAAATATTTTAACAATCAAACTAAAATTTAGTATCGAAAGCTTTGATAGGTTCTCCAGAGGGATTTTTATAGTTATACATAAACCCTAAAATTAAGGGTAGTTTACGTAAGAGCGAAAAAATGTTATAAAACTGGACTTTAACGATTTGATTAAAACTCATATTTAGGCACAGTATAATATATATTTAAAAAAAACGGAAAGTCGCATTATCCCATTAAATAAGTTTGAGGGTACTTTATAAGAGCAAAAATATCCAATTTAAATTATACGTCCACCCATATTTGAGATATGAATAAAATTTTCATTGTAACGTTATTGGCCTCTAAAAAATAAACAGCTTTTATTTGAAAGAATACATTAAAAAATCATTGTTTTCTGAACTATGGGCAAACATATTTTTTAAATATGTCTTTGGGAAATGGGGAGCTGAAAATGAATGTAATAAATAATAATTTTCTATAACAGTGCATATTATTTAATATATGCTATTTGGTGAAATGTGATGACATTTTTTCTTATTTTGTTTCTATAGCAATGCATTATATTTCTCATGTATCTATATTTATCTAAAGTAAATTTATTTAAGGGTAGTTTATTTACGACAGTATATATTCAAATTCTATCCCCCCCCTCTCTCTCTCTCTCTATATATATATATATATTTTAATATATATATTTTTTAAAATATATATATATATATATATAGAGAGAGAGAGAGTGAGATAGATAGAGAGAGATAGAGCGATATATAGATGGAAAGATAGATGGAAATAAATTTTGAATTTTTTGGAAATTGATCTTAAAAATTGAGTTCAAAATGGGTGGGAATAAGAGAATAGTATTTATTTATAGTAATAATACGATTTTTTTACAATTAAAAAATATATGTAAGGGGTGGTTATTGTGATTAACAAGACGATGTGTTTTTTAATGAGGAAAACATACTTAAGGGTTGTTTACTCAATACATATTTTTGAATATTATCTTTGGAGCCATAATACACAATATGAGAAAGTTTGTGTGATTGTGTCATACATTTAATTTTTAGAGATAGCATTTTTTGTATGACAACAGTTATCTTGTTATATTAGCATCCATACCTTCACAGATTAACCTAACATAAGCAGACATGATATATATTAGGAATGATCAATGACGGAGCATTAATTCGTAAAGACACACATTTCGAGTTAATATGCGATTAACAGTTTTTATAATTGTTTTTAAGGATTTCACCTACTAGAGCGCTAAGAAACAAATGTGACTTTATTTACGAAGTAATTTATTATTTAAAAATATGGTTCACAGGGAAATCGACATGGTTGATATCATCAGTTTCCAATTTAATTAAAAACCTTACATTTTAAAATTTACAGGCCTATTTATAAAAACGAGATGGTGAAATAAGCTAATTCTAAGGATGTTTCATGGAAATGTCTCATATCGCCGATCAAAGTAAATAATTAGAAACTAAGCACTAGCCTTTTTCAAACAAATAATTTAAATTTCCTGAGCATTGTTTCAGTGATTTTTGAGCTTCATAACTGTTATTCACATAATAAATAGTGCATTGAATGTGTATTTACCTTTATGCAGGCTACACATATATTACATTACTATTTGCATACCTATTTCTCTATTAATTTTTTTTACACCAAAACCAGGCTGAAATACAAAGAAGTAAATCATCATTTTAAAACCAGTGTGATGCGTTAGTTTTGGTAAATGTTTAAAAATGAAGGTAACAAAATTGGGAAGTAAAATTAAACATTTTGAAATTCTTATAACATTATTTCTTTAACACCACCATTATAACACAATTATTAGAATATCAAAAACAATCTTAATGTAATTTTTTACAATGATAAAATCTCTTCTTAAAAAAACTGAATGTCTGCATCGACAGTAATTTTAGCACCTTATTCAGTGTGTTGTGAGCTGAAAAGTTTGGAAATAACTGAAGTTATAAAACAACATTAATATATGTTTCACAAATCGAATGCTAACTATTTTAAACGTCACCTGGGATATGACCATGTTTCGTTATATCTTAATAGGACACCCTTAACTTATTACTCAGGGCCACGGTATGTTTATTTAAATCACCGTGGATGGAAATTAGCCTGGAATAATGTTACTTTTCATAAGCAAAGAGACCTCCCAATTTTTGTCATACTGAATAATTATTGTATTAGAGATCAAACACGCAACTGCCCGCGATTTTATTAACCTGCAGACCGGTAGTTACCCCTGTAATATCCGATACCCGGCGAGCAACGGTATCCCTTAAAAACGCTGCTATCAAGAATTACAGGATTTGAGGTGTAGTAGTCAGTGCACCTAGCTATGAGTCGAGGGGTCTCGGGTTCAGTTCTTGGATTGTGGAATAGGTAATTTTCTCAAAAGAGGATTTATCACAATGGTCATAGAGTTCGGTTAGTTAGGCCTACATTAGTTTTAAGAGTTTCTACCGGTTCCACAACACCATAATCACTATCAGCATTATCTCCTTTCACCGGGGACATGGAAAGAGCCTCCACGGAAAGGGTATATGATTAGTACACTCGGGCGTCCCCTGAGCAACGGTGCATTATTACTGACTAGTGTTCCCACAAACTTAGGATAAGTTATATGATTTTGCCCAGACACGCTTATTGTATTATACAAGGTATTTGCAGGAATTAGCGGAAGATTGATGTGGTTATTTATGAAGTTATATATCAGAAGCTCAAAATATACCAAACTGACTTGTTCAACTACTCACTTCTTACTAATTTCATCAATATTAAAACATTTACTTACTAATAGCGCAATGACATAGCAAGTATAAGAAATTTAATTTACTACATCACTATTTTGACTGTATCTTTTTTGACCTTTTGACTATAATCTAATTTAAATAGAGATTATTGTTTTAAACTATTAAACCATTAAAAAATTTACTAAAATATCTTCTTTAAATTTATATGTAAAATAATGTAACATATTAATAGATAATATTAATAATACATTAGACCGTCGTTAATTTAGAAACTAGAGCCAGTTGGTATTTTCTAAATACTCCTTCCTTCCTACCTGAATCTTAATACAGTGTGATAATATATTAGTTAAATGTACCCATTTTTAAAGATTATATCATACTTTCTAAATTTTACTTTATAAAATCTTGAAATACTTATTTATTTAAAATTAACATTGGGGCTAACATGATGTAGGTTGTCACTATTGTACAGAATTTGATTTTTAGGGACGTGAAGAGCGGTGCTAAAATCCCATACTAGTGTACCAAAGTTGATTTTCAAAATGTTTTCCCAATTTCCCACCATGCAAATTTTGTAACATTTACTCTAATCTCTACCTTTCTCCTCCCTATCACGTCAGTGCAATTATTCAGAAAATTGCCAGAGTATTAAGACGTGATATAACACACATATCTATAAAAATTAACATTTTCATAATTTTCGATATAAATATTTAAATAACATTGATTTAATAGCCATAGAATCTTGTAATATTAAATTGATCCATTTATCTTTTTACTATCTAGCTACATTACTGGTAAAGAAAGTATTGTGATCGTCAAAAAATCAATATCCAGATTTTTATCGATGTTGATATTTAATGACCACCCGAATTCAAAAAAGTTGTTTTTGCACTGCCGTATGTTTATCTGCCCCTCTGTCTGAATGCCTTGAGCTAGAACCTAAACAATTTTTTCAATTGGGCTGAAACTTGTTAGCTAGGGTTTTCATAGGGCTACCCGAAGGAGTTTTCCGAATTTGATATATGGCCCCAAATATCAAGGGTAATTTCCTTGAAGATGAAAAAAAAATCAATTTTATCAAAATTGGCTCTAAAAATTTTGATTAAATTTCATTTATAAAATTTGATCAATATTTCAAACAAAATGGCTACTCTCAATTTTTCGTCGAAATGACTATGATTTCCATACTGTTCTAATTTTTTATCATATCTCCGTAAATATTTTAGATATGAAATAACTTCTCATTGAAAGCATTTAGGTCTATTTATGTTAAAATCATTATAATTTGAACTTATTTTTTATAAAACCAATACTTTTAAAACTATAGGCAAATATATACATATATATTTACTTTTCGGACACTGTAAAGTATTGCGACTGTAAAAAAAAAAATCTAACGTGATATGTTGATGGATGTCGATGTTTCATGACCCCCCAAACACTAAAAAGTGTTTTTTGCAATGCCGTTTGTCTGTGTGTCTGTCTATCCCTAAGATTAAGAGTAAAGGGCGAAAAGAAAAAAAAATACTTTCTGAAAATAAGTTCTAACGATTTTAATTAAAATTCGTATCTATTCGTTGTATTAAGATTATAAAGAAATGGATATTTTCATATTTCCATGAAAATGAATTTTGGGGTACTTCACAGAATTAGAAACTTCCATATATCTGCAATTATTTGAGATTTTAGATATCTTAGCTTTACAAAACTGTAGTACCATTAAAAATAAAATCCTTTTACTTGAAATATATCTTACAAAACAAATAGTCTCAGATTTTGGCCAATATATTAATATAATTTTGTGAGATTTAGTTGCAGAGATATGGCATAAATTTTAACGTAATAATTATCTAATGCCATAGAGAAAGTAAATAAGTAATTCTCTCAATAAGTAGATGTTCTTTTCTCCTTTAACCTCTTAGGGAAAATATTATTGCAGCAATGATCTCTCTCTATCATTTTAGACTCAATTATCAATATTTACCTTTTTTATTGGTCAAAATTTAAAAAAGAGGGATTTAATAGCAATGAAATAGCCATTAGTTGTGCAACCCCTATTAAAATACCGAAAATAGCTTGGGTTTGCTATTGTATATTATATCTTTTCACATACATTTCGAATTTTGAATAAATATATTCATATTTAAACAATGGCGTGAGAAAGCCCGTGTAAAGATATGTACTATTTATTTACTTTTTCGCAACCTTACAGGTAGAGAAGGTATTGTGATCGTCAAAAATTCGAATTCAAGATTTTGATAAATTTAGACGTTTCATGACCCCCCGAATTTGAAAAAAATGTTTTTGATTTCCGTTTATCTGTCAATCTATATCTTGGAGTAAAACCTAAACTATTTTACTGATCGGGGTAAAACTTTTTATCTAGGGTTTTCACAGGGTTTCCCCAATTGGTTTGGAATTTTATATCTAACGCTAAAATAAAGTATAGGTTACTGAAGGGCGAAAAGAGACAAAATCGTTTTTCTCAAAATCGGTTATAATGATTTTGATTACATTTAAATTTTAAACATTCAATAAAATTACAAACAAAATGGTTACTCTCGATTTTTAATTTTTATTACTTTAAGGGTTCCGGTCTGATGCGTAGATTTTAATTTTCTATCAAATCTGCGCAAGTCTTTGAGATATGAAATTACTTATAATTGCAAATTTGTAAGTTTATATATATATAAAACTTTCCGACTACTTAGGTAAAGTATTGTGACCACCAAAAAAAATCCAAACCGAGATGTTGATGGAAGTCGACGTTTCATGACCCAACAAACCCAAAAAATAGTTCTTGCAACGCCGTCTTTCTGTGTGTCTGTCCAACCCTAAAATTAAGTGTAGTTTACTAAAGGGTGAAAACAGAAAATAATGTTTTTCTCAAAATTGGCTAAAAGATTTTTATTAAAATTTGAATATAGGCGTTTGTTAAGATTATAAATAGAATTGCTATTTTCATTTTTCCATGAAAATACATTTTAGAGCACTTTATAGAAGTGGAAATCACTATATCTTCGCAACTATTTGAGATACTAGATAACTTATCTTTGCAAAATTGTAGTACTAAGAAAAATAAAAAAACTTTAATTCAAATATACTTTTATAAGACAAATAATTTCTGATATAATAGCAAATATACTAATACCATTTTGTGAGCTTTAGTTTTGCAGATATACTATTTTCTTAACGCAATAGTTCTCCAATGCCATAGAGTAATTAAATATAAGTAAGCCTCTCAAATGTTTATGTTATTTTTCCTCAAATCTCATAGGAGAAATGTTTGTACATCAATGATTTAACTCTATCATTTTAGACTAAGTAGTTAATATTTGAATCAGTTATTTAAGAAATGGCCTAAGTCATGATGATACAGTTTTGAGAAAAATTACTAAATCGAATGAAACCCATTAGGTTCAATAAAACATAAAAAAATATACAAAGTTACTAATTCCGTTCAAAATAAGCTACAAAAATGAAATGCTAGTTATTATTAATTTTGTTAAAAAAAATTTAAATCTCGATATTTAGACCTTGTCTTAAAATAAATTTAATGTAAGGCCCTTTATTAAATAAATATCCTCAACGATCACAATCTTTCTATTTGAAATCAAGTAAAAATTAATGATGGTTGGTGTTGATTTTATTATGAAACCAAAATACCACTATTAATGAAATGCAGTTTCATAAGAACCCTAACAAACAATAATATAGGCTATTTTAATTTCTCAATATAACACAATATCTCTGCAGAATTTAATGTTTTATTTAAGCATATGAATCACATAACTAGATCTCAACACACTCATCATTTCATCTGAATAAGCTTCTCAACCAATAATCTTATCAAAGAATCTTTTGTTTTTCGTCTGGAATGTATGTCAATTTTTTTATGTCACTAATCTTTTTTAGTTTTATTGCCACTGCTCCTTCTGGATATGCTTGTCTTACTGATAGGTCAATCGTAGTTCCTTCAGTTCCCAGCTTGAATGTGTATGAAATTAAACTCCCAATGAACTATGACTCAACGACAATCTTCCCCTTTTGGCGAATAATACTGAAATTCCATGAAACTAGTGATATATGTGGCATTTTCTTGTCTCTTAGGAAATTCGCACCTACAGTTTCCACAGAAATGCAATTTTTCTTGTACATCCAAGGCCACCAAGGCTTAAAATCGAGGATCTCTTTTGTATCAACCATATGCACAGTGAATTTGCTTCCATTGTTCTTTTTTAAGATTAACCGTAAAGATGTGAAATGAACTAAGTCAATTACTTAATTCTTTTTTAAGATATACTCTTTATTCATGCGCTTTAGAATATAACTTGTATTACGAAAAATGATCCCTCTTATAACTGAAAAGGTTTATGGATGCCAAAAGATTGCATTCTGCATGCTAATTCATTTTAGCCAAAATGGTGACTTAAGCCTTTTCTTAAATAACTGATCCATTTACCTTTTTTATTGGTCTAAATTTATAAATGAGGAATTTAATAGCATTGCGATGACCTGAAGGTGTGAAACACCTATTGAAATGTTAAAAATTTTAAACGGAAATCGAAATTTTAACAAGAGGTATTGAACTTTGTTGACGCAATATACATTTTTGTTATTGGTTTAAATATACAAATGAGGACATTAGCTCCAAATATTACGATTTTTTTTTGTAAATATTTCCATTTTTAAACAATGGTACGAGAAAGTCCGTGCGTAGTTCCTTACCATTTATTTTTAACACATATTAAAAAAAGAAAGTCTTTCAAAATTTATATTTTGCAAACTGGTATAGTAATATATACAGGCATATGGAGTTGTGTTGTGAACAATAACCACGGGAATAACCTTGCTATCAAGCTATTTCTGACTAGCAGTTTGACCTATCATTCGCACAGGTATACCTCATCAACCTATATAAATTTACGTTCAGTATTCAGCGGCCATAATTTTGATAGTTCCTTCATGTGTATTACTGAGCTAACTATATCAAACACAAACCAAGAAGGGCAAATAAAATTATTTCAAAAATATCTTTGAAAGAAAATATTACCTAGTCCTCAAACTGAGTGCATAAAAAAAAAGACTAAGAACCCAATCTTTACCAATGAATGAACATAATATAGGTGAAATGAAATAGTAATACATTGTTAAAGAAACCTGTTGGATAAATCGAATCAAATTATTTTCAAACAAGATCTAAATGAAATAAAACACTATGCGGCAATAACTTGTAAAATATTGAACATCATGATTTCACAATATAGTCACTGTCCCCAAGCTATATCGCTAGATGTGATAATATTAATTGTTATGTTACTCCTTGATGAGTGCTAATTTATCGTTCTATTTTTAGCTGTGCATTCAAGTTAATATTTTTTTTTATTTGTCACAACGTCTTACTACCCGTTTGGACTATACGCTTAAGTACTAATTAGGCTAATGGGTTAGGAAATGGGAAGATAGAATTAAAAGGAAATGAGTCCGCACTTTCGTGGAGGCAGCGTGAAAAATAGTTTAGGAATATCCAGATCAACATGAAACTAGCACGTGAGATAATTACGCCACTGAGGCGGGTGCAATAATAATGTATTCGAATCGCAAAAGTCCTTAATTTATCTTTATTTTATGTCTTTTATAGTTTGCCTTTACAATATTAAGGTTTTCCACCATATTTAGATTTTTTTTCTTTTAGCTGACTATGTTTTAGACCCCCCCTAATCCTTTTACCAGCACTGGATTTTTAATTTTCATGCTTTACAACTTATATGGTTATTTGGGGTTGTCCTTTTACTATCTTGGTTAATTTTATTTATTTTATATGCTAAAAAGTAGATTATTTAGTTATTTTAGAAATATGTAAATATTCTCTTAGATCCATTTCAGTTCCCACATTCAAAATATGTAGTTTTAAGACTTGTTTGGTTATAATGTATTTTTTTTACATTCCTACCAAATTGGAACTTTTAGCCACATCGGAAATAAAATAGCTATTTTTATTAGTTGTATTTACTTTAAGCTCATCCAATTTCCGGGCTTCCAATTTGAAGTTCCATATGTTTAGACGACGTTTGTCTATCTTGAAATGTATATTTACTTACAGGCTGAATTTCCATTTTATACTCAACCACCAACTTAAAAATTATTTTTATTATCTTAGGGCATTTTAACGGGACTCACCCTCTCCATTTTCCACTCCTTTGTTTTGAAATTTAGGAATTTATAAACCTTTTATATTATTTGAGATGCTGTTTATACACAACTGACAAATGTCAACCGTCTAAAACATTATGAGATGTAGTTTATTCTCTTAGTTTTGGAAATGATTAGAATGCATGTCACCGGCACCCGTTAAGAAATAACTAGTGTTAAGCATAGACAAACTTTTTTTTTATTTATTGTACACCTTCATACCCCTATTTTTTGTATTTACTGGAGTACCATTTAAGAATTTAAAATGTTCAGACATATATTGTTATTTGGAGTTGTCTATATAGCAGTTTGCTTAGTTTCGGTTTATACTTTATACCACTAAGCAAAGTAATTTTTTCTATTAGTTTTGGTAACTATAACTCACCCAAATAACTTACACCCATTTCTCTAAAGCGCACTAATCAATTTTAAATGTTTGGATTTATTTGGATATCTGGAGTTTTACTTTTACCTGCTTGCGAAATTTAAATTTTCTACCACACCTAAATTTTTTTTATAACCACCCTCCCATTCTATTTCCTAGAGTTCCATTTAAAAAATTGAAATTTATAAAATATAATAGTTATGGGAATTGTATCTTTATTTGCCTGCCAAATTAATTTTTTTAACACACTGATAAAAACATGGTTAAATTAAATTTGTTTATTTTGAATGCCACCAACCCTTTTTCTTACTGACTTTGATAAATTTTAAATTTTAGGATTCATTTGGATATTTCGCGTTTTATCTTTACTTCTCTGCTAAATTTTAATTTCCTACCTCATCTCAATTTTTTTTCTTACAATGGACCCCTCTGCCATTTCTTAGACTTCCATTTTAAAATTTAAATTTTCAATCTTTTATGTTTATTTGGAAGAATTATTAAACCTGCTTAGCCGATAGTAGTTCTCTACTACACAAAGACATAGTTGAATGTATTGGGTTTGGAAATTTTTAGCCTCCTGTCCTACCAGCCCTTCACCATCCCTTTAACCCCCACTGAAAATTTTAAAATGTAAAGACTTACTTGGATATCTTGAGGAGACCTTATTCTTGGTTGCCGAATTCAACATTTTCACTCGCCTAAAGGTTTTTATCTTCTTATACTTTATCTTCCCATATTTATTTTCGTCCCATATTAATTTTAAAATATTTAGATTTATATGATTATTTGGTATGGTTTACATTACCTAAAAATTTCAGTTTTATATCACTCCGAGAAATAGTTGTTTCTGTTAGTTTTGGAAATATGAAGTCCCTTCCCCTCTAAATATTTTTCTAGCTACTATTTAGAAATATAAATTTAAATAATTATTTGATTATCTAAAATGTTCCTTCAACCTAAATGCAAATTTCCCACCATATCTAATTTTTTTCTTTTTATATTCCTACTACATATGCCTTATTTATCGAGGTACTACTTAAAATAATCCATAATATTGTAATTATTTTGTGTTTTTCCAATAGTTGCATGCCAAATTTAATTTTTTTACCATAATTAATTAATTATTTTTATAAGTTTCGTAATTTTTGGACCTCACATCCCCTTTTCTTCATTCCACTATTAGAAATTTCATATTTCAAGATGTATTTGTTTATTTGGAATTGATTCTATAAAATCTTACCAAAGTTCAATTTTCTACCTCATTTTTAACTTAAAGTTATATCACTCATATTTCTTAGAGCTCAATTTTGAAATTTCATATTTTAAGATTTTTTGCTAATATGTGAAAATCCCACTAAATTTCGGCCTATATATGTAAGTGCCTTATATATATATATCTTTTTACTGATTTATATCTATGTTAAATAATTGTATGCAACATTAAATATGAATTCACCTTTAATACCAAATTCAATTTACAGAGTAGCCGCCTTCTTAAATAACCTTTCTAATATCAATCAGAGGTACAATTATGGAACATATAAAATACATTTCAACCACGGACTATAGGTAACACAGTGTTTCCGTTTGAGGATATCTACGATATCCCCCTTACAATGTAATGTCTAAGGTATCTGCCCATTAATATATTAAAATAAGATCTATGCAAAAAATTATTCCCAATTAGTATATTCATACATATTTAATACATGACGAATATGAAACACTACGGATTAATTCCCTGATATAATATTGCTATGATGATATTTAGGCTGTCTATAGCTCCGTGGTCGAACACCTATCATCACTGTACGGAATAGATACCGTTTAACCTGCTGTTAATTAATTCGGTATGATTAATAAATGTAAGAAAGAGAACTGTTAATGGCTGTTTATTCACACACGGTTTATTCAAATGACATCTGTTAATTACTTCTACATACTCCAATTAAATTCTTTATATTAATGCACACTTGTGATATTAATGTAAATTATTGTATTCTGTGTTATACTGTGACTACGAGTGCTAGTGAGTCCCTAACTGTGTTGCCTGTGTGAGCGTGGGTGCTAGAGCGACTTGTGTGTGTGCGTAGATGCCTTAAACATACCCACAACGGCTTATATATTACATACCCCTTACCTCTTGCTCCCTTCGTCAACAGTGTAAAAACTAACTAATAGAAAGAATCCTGGCGACAGGTGTTGTGAAAGCTAGCTTCTTATTGGTATAGGGAATTGGCGTCTTTGCCAAATACTGCGTAGTTGTTCCTTTAGCAGGAAAAATGGTATAAAAAATATATTTTAATGGTGAAATACTTTTCCTGTTATTTCTGAAATGCGCGTGTTTCTTCATGGATGAATCATAGAAGGATACTCTACATATGTTACTTTAAAGAAAAATTACCTTCATCCATGACTTTTTATATATTATAGATTGATCCAAACCAATATCATTACAAATAGTAGAACCATCAAAATATAATTAGTCATAATCTAATAATTGAGAGATTGTATATCCATACTAATATATTCAGACATCATCTAATAAATGTGAAACAATATTACTATTTTAATGTATACATGCATGCTCTATATTTTAAAATGGTATGTACAGCGTAACACGTTTGGATACGAGATATTAAAAGTGTATATGTAATACTGTTTTAATATATTTATTAATGTGATATAATAAGTTTAAAATTACACATACCTCATAAAATATTCATACATGCTTTACCATATGTTAAATTATAGACCTATTGATATATGATGCAATAAATATGAACTATTATCTCAATAATATTATATATAGTCATGATCTAACAGTGACCTCAATGTAACACATTTAAATAGAATATAATAAAAGTGGAATGATAAACCCTAATTATCAAATTATTTATACAAAATATAATAAAAATAAAGCGGTAGCCTCATCTTATTGCATTAAATCATTATATAATAAATAAGAAACTGTAGGCCCATCAAAATATGACTAACCATGATCTAATAGATGATACATGTTTTATGCATCCTTAGACATTTAGAATTTATACAATAGTTATGGGAAGTTATCCTGAATTATATATAGTTAGACATAGTGTAATTAATGTAAATAGGTGTCAAGTATCTTTAAATGATCTAACAAGTGTTAAATGGTAGCTTCATTGTAATATATTTCAATATTATCTCGTTTATTTGTAAGAGTATTCTCATCCTAAAATATTTTAAATTTAATAAATTAATGTAAATTAGTAGTCCCATTTTAGTGGATTTATGGATTTCTTATAATTAACGGTTGCACCCTCTAAATATGTATAAATATAATTTTCACCACGTCCTTTGCTAGTCTTGACTATTCCCATTAAAGTAGAATATATAGAAGATATGTTTTAATTTATATTAATATAGAGAAAATAGCTATAGATTAAAAACCATCCTTAGCACACTTAGGTGGTATTTGGGCTCATACCTCTCCATTACCAGCAAACAAGACTATATTTATTGGACATACGAGTATAGTCAATTTACATACCGACATTTATACAAATTAATACAATAATAGACCCCAAATAAAGATATCTTGAACGCTCGCAATAGAATTGAATATTGACTACGGGGAGAATGGGGTTCCAATTTCAGTTGGATATCTTTTAACTAAATAGTTTTACCCTATCCTCCACACAAATGTGAGTATGCTTCCTATAAATTAGGTCTTATTTATCCCTAACACGGTATCGTAATTAGTTTACAAGTATGTCCTTAATCCAAAAGAGTAATGAGATGGGGTGGAAAAAAAATCTAAATAATTCCATATACTTGCAATATTAGCTTCTTTATATATCAAGCCACAATCTAATGGTAGAGTAAATTGCATATTAAATATGCAATTTACTCTACCATTAGATTGTGGCTTGATATATAACTCCTCTTAGGATTGTTAAGAAAAATGGGCGTGCCTATTAATCTATATTTAAATGCGCTCCTAGTGGATTTGTAGGGCTGCCTAGAAATTATAATTAATACCATTTGTTTGTGTAACATATTTGCTCATACTAGGTAGGCTTTGTTCTTGTCAATTGTTGTTTTGTAATTTTTTTTCATCTTGGTTACTTTGTATAGTTGCTAAAATGTTATTAATTTCTTTTTAACTACTAGTGTGTTCAGTGAGTGTGTATTAACTCAACAAAGATATATATATATATATATACATACATAAATATCTACAATTATAAATAAATATATTTATATACACATACATAAATATATATATCAATAAATATATTTATATATATATCAATAAATATATTTATATATATATATATATATCAATAAATATATTTATATACACATACATAAATATATTTATACGTTGCTACCAGTGCTTGGCATTGCCTGGGTGAATTCAGTGGTCTTGATAGTTGTAATTTTATTAAGGTTGAGATTGTTCTTATTGGTGAAACATTTTACTTAAAAACTAATAACTATTGTATTCAACAATACGCACTGATAGTGAACAATATGAAATACCTTTATAACATCAAAAACCAATATTCATAATATTGAAGTCTTAGGATAACAAAATATTATATAAGTAAAAGAATAACAAATTAGCACAATCAATTTTCCCTTAATACGCATATAAATTTCCAGCTTGCAGTAGATACTAATATACTTAAGAAGTTATGTTTTCAATTTTTATGGCACTTGATTTAGTAAATACCTGCCCAGTGATTACGGGTCATAGGACATCATGCTTATCATTTATTTACTATCTCAAGGTCTAGATATTTAGGCCTTTGGTATTTTTACCTTTTATAGGTGTCCTATTTTTTAATCAACCCAAACCAGTGGCCAAAAAGTCAAAAGAGTCAGGCTTTCAATGGATGGTTTTTTTAAAATACTGCTATGACGCACCCCCCCATATTTTCCTTAGTACAGTAGGGCCTACATATGACACGTGTAAGATTTATGGGTGTAAAAAATTATAAAGTTACTGGTACCATTGGTTACATGATATTTGTGATCAGGTAATATATATAATTTTTTATAAGGATTCAATAAATACAAATGTAACGTTTAATTTGTCGATGTTTTGTTTATTTAAAGTAACCTCACACCCAAGATCACGTAGAATAAGATGTTAAGATTGGAATGTATGGTATAGTAAAATAAAATAAATATACTAAAAGTGAATATATCCTAAATTTCCAATTTCAATTTTTATTCTTTTTGGAGATACCCATGAGTGTGGAACGCATTCTAAAATTTAAGGCTCACAATGTTAAAAAAAAAACTACCCGTAAGAGCCTTCTCAAATTTATCTAAATACACACGTGACTTAGGGAAAACCCGCTATACGTATAATAGTATCCAAAATTAATACTCCCAAAATGCCCACCCTAAGGATTATCTCCCTAAACACGTAAGCCTAAGGCAAATTTAATTCATATATTATCTTTTGTTTGTGAGCTCCCAAACTGATGGTCAGGTAGTATTAACATAATGTTATATATATATATATATATATAAATATGATAGTGGTGCATACCCTAATTTCTATTAAATAAGTATTCAAAGTTTAATACTTCTGGATATATATTTATTTAGGGGGAAATTACAGCAACTGCCAAGCATTCTAAGACGCAAGAGACTGAATGTATCCAAAAGTAAAAAAGAAAAACAAACTCCCCAAGGTGCACAACTTGTGGTTACCCTAAATACGTAGTCTCAAACCAGGTTTCAACTTTTTTACCTATTGCAAGTGCGATGTCCTAAATGACGTGCCCACTGGTGTGGATAATCACGAAACCAGTAGACCTAGGAAACTGAAACTTGTCACACATATTTTAGGAAAACAACGGGGTATTTTTGAAAATAAAAAACTTATACATAGCTATATTACGAGGTTGAAGCCACAAATATCGTTATCTACGATTAGTGTTTGTATTAAAATATCAAACAATTGTCACTGACAGTATGAGCTGTGACTATAGAAGCGATACTTTCTCTGTAAAATCTTTTCACCAAGAATAAATCCCTACCTAGGATCAAAATACTATTCACTAAACTGTTAGTTCTACATGGGCACTTGCAAGTCTATTCAATATATTATATTAAAGAGGTTTCATAATTATATAATTTAAGTAAATGGCAGCCCTTTAGGTGGCCCAAGGTAAAGTAGCTCGCCTCCTATAGCCAACAGGCGCCTCACTCTGAGCTGGAGGAGGTCAATTCCCTTCCACCCATATTGTGACATGAAGAATTCTTCATGTCACAATATGGGTGGAAGAAAATTGACCTCCTCCAGCTCAGAGTGAGGCGCCTGCTTGATATAAAAGGTGGGCTACTTTTACGTGGGCCACCCTGTATATATAGATTATATCTAATAATAATAATAATACATGTGCGTATAACCCGAATGGGTAGTAAGACGCGGTGCTAATAATAATAATAATAATAATAATAATACATGAAACCCCTCCTAATATATTTATAACAGCTATAACTAAAAGTAACATAAAACCCATCTTAATATATATATAAAATATGTATATATATAAATATGTATACTATATATATTATATTATGTGTATAATACATATATATTTATATAAATATATAATAAAATAAAACAGATTTAATTAAATATATATTATATGTATAATACATATATATTTATATAAATATATAATAAAATAAAACAGATTTAACTAAATATATATTATATGTATAATACATATATATTTATATAAATATATAATAAAATAAAACAGATTTAACTAAAAAGCAACAAAATCTCTATCTTAAGAAACCTAGTAAGTATCTAATTATAAAGCAACAGTGTCTATCTTAAGACCTCTAGAATGGATCTAACTATAAAGCAACAATAATCTATCTTAATACATTAATAATGGGTCTAACTATAAAGCAACAGTATATCCATCTTAAAATATTTAGAACGGATCTAGATGTAAGACCACACTATCTACACCTTAAGATATCTAGAACGGATATAACTACAAGGCAACAGTATCTCTATCTTAATACATCTAGAAAGAATATAATTATAAAGAAACAGTATCTCTATCTTACTACATCTAGAAAGGATCTAATTATAAAGCAACATTATCTCTATCTTACTACATCTAGAAAGAATCTAATTATAAAGCAACATTATCTCTATCCTACTACATCTAGAAATAATCTAATTATAAAGCAACAATTTCCCTATATTAAGACATCTCGAATTGATCTAACTATAAGGAAACAGAATTTCCATCTTAAGTCATCTAGAATGGATCCAAATCAATCCTTGGTTAGTTCACGTCCGGCCGAGAGAGTGCAGTGCACCTCTTCAGTTAAATGGTGAAAGGGGGATGGCGTGTTGGCGAGCCCTCCTCACATTAATCAAAGCACGAGCTGGTCCATGGTTCGATAACCGGCACGACAGGTCTATATAGCATTGATTAACTACCCCTGACCAAGACGCAGACTTCTAGAGCTGGTCAGATGAGTTTAGGGGATAGGAACCAGTTCTGGAAGGGATCTAAAACCACTCACACACGTGTGATCCTATTAGACGTCTGAGGAAGAGAACCTTTTAGGTTACTAAGGGTTGGGTAGGGTCATATTACTCTAGTGTCTGCCCTAGAGGTCATGAGGTTAAAGGTCCACTCTTCCGTTTTATTTAACACGTGTTTAGGAATATAAACCCTCAACAATGGGTACACAGACCCAATATAAGGTTCAACTAGTCTGGTTCGCCAGTGACGAAGAGGATGGCATTATAATTTCAATCGGCTGTACTGAGTGTGTCATTTAAAAAATATTTTTGAAACACATTTTGAAATCTAGTAAGGAGAGATAATATATTATTTATAAATAAATCAGTGTGTGATATAGATCATTTATTAATATTATTATCACCGCGTCTTACTACCCATTCGGGTTATACGCACTTACGCTAATGTGTAATGGTAGGGTGATAGTGAGATGAAATGGAGGACCTACAAGTTTAACGTGGAATCCGAACCACGGTGGAGGCCTGGCATAGATAATTTAAAATTAATAAATCACAGAGAGCAGTATTATATATTAAACAAGTATTTAAAGTGTATATGAAATATTAGTCTTATACCATAAAATAAGTGAAAAGAAGTAAAATAATTTTTCTACAAAAATGTTGGAATAAATATATAAAAACGGTTTTCCAAAGAGTGAAAATTAAATAATATACTATATCACATATTTATATATTGAATATACGAGCATCATGGTTTTCTAAAGGTAATGCGGTTGGCCAAGTCATATGAACATAAGTTGTTTGATAAATAGTTATATAATCGCGATCCTTATGAATCCCTTTTAAGGTAATGTTTGGTTTTTGTGAATTTTTCATAAATTCGCAAATTAAACATCATTAATATTATAAAAATATCTCAATATAGTTATATTGAGATATTTTAATAATATTAATGATGTTTGTTGGGAAGGAGAAATTTATGATTAGTTAATTAAGAAATAAAACTTTGAATATAAAATATAATTACTTGGTGTTTTATGTGAACAAATACACATTAAATAGGCATGACTACTTTCTGAAGAGTTGTTTGCACAAAACATCAAGTTAATATTATGTTTGATATTCAAAGTTTTCTTTCTTATATTGAGAAATTTTTTTTCTATTAGTTTCGGAATTTTAAAGCTCCCTATCCTTTCATAAATTTCCCGGAACCCTATTTTAAGATTACGAACATTCTAACTATTATGTTATGTTATGTTATCTTACTAATTTGCCAGATTTAAATTTTCTTCCACGCTGAAATAAAGATTTTATAATATTTTTAGAAATATTTCAAGCTACTTCTTTCGCCATCAAACCTTTTGGTTCCCATATTTCCATTTTGAAATTGTAAGAATTATTAAGATTTTTGATTTAAATTATTATTATTTAAATTATTATTATTATTATTATTATTATTATTATTATTATTATTATTATTATTAGGTGTTCTGGCTCATGGCAGGTCAATTCTTTCGTCAGTGAACATAGACCGCCAATGTACAGTACCTTATCTTTTGCTTCCTCCTTCAGCTCCCAGAATTTTATTCTTTCCTTCAAGACATTTTTCCTAAGCGCCTCTTTCCCTCAACCTTTCCTCCTATACGTCGTACAGAAGACAGTTCTTGTATCAATTTTGACCTTTTTAATTTTTTATATTTGATATTGTAAGATTTATTTGGCAATCAAATATGTTTCTCTTAGGTCCTAACAAATTTCCATTTTCAACCACCTTGAAAACTAATGTATCCTGAGTTAGTTGTATCAATTTCAAACTTCGCAATGTTCCACGTTTCTATTTTGATATTCCATTTATTAAGCCATTATTTGGTTGTTTGGGAAGGTATATTTATTAACATGCTGAAATTAATTTTTCTGCCAAACCAAACAGTGTTTTTCTTCTCGTTTAGAAAGTTTTGAACCAATAATTGTTTAGGACAAATTTTTAAATTTCAATTTTCCAGTATTATCTGATGTTTTATTATTTGGTTTGGTTCCCCTAACTGCTTGCTAGTATTTAATTTCTCTACTATAATTTTAAAAATAAATAGATTTTTTTATGTTCTTGGCCCTCCTAAAGGCAATAAATTGATTTCTGATGTAATTTAGGTAACCACAGGACATGTATTAGTCATATTATTATTTTTTACGCAATATTCAGAGCCTTATGTCTTAAGCCACTTGTCAACTTTTGTACCCTTTAACATTTAAATTATATTTTCACTAGCTTCAAGTGACCGGCGATACCTGGGTGATGTTGGTGGTCTTGTAAAATGTATTTGTCTATCTAACGTACCGACATAATCCAACACTCACAATATACATCATCTCTTTACATTACATCTAATTATTTAATTTATAAAATTAGATAAACTACATGGAGGCAAGTAACTAGAATGATTCTGGTTTATTTCATAAAATATATATTAAGTTAATAATTTTATTTGTTTAGTTTATGTTTTGAATGATTCCTATTTAGGTCAATGAACTCACAAATAATTTTCCAATGAAGGCATCAGAGTCTTACTATAATAATACAATATATTTTTGAAAATTAAAGGAATGAAGAACAAGAAAATAAAAGTCTAAGCTCATAGAATTTGTCTCAAAATACAATTATAACTATTGAAAATCATTCTTTAAATTATAAATTATTCATTATTGCTATAACAGTATCTTCTACAGGTACCCGTAATCACGCAGTTTTTTTATTGGACTGTCAGTATATTGGACAATCATTATTATGGATAACAGATCTTTTAAATTGTATAATTTGACTTACGAACCAGCCTATTTTAGGACCGTGAACACTTATTTTTATCCGATAGATATTTACAAATTGAGTAGCAGGATTAGCTCATACAAATACAATAAAATCATCCTCTTCAGTGCAACCTAGAATATAAACAGGCTCACTCACTCTTGTGGCTAACCACTATACCCACTTAGCCACTGGGATGGGCAATCCGTTTGTGGATGTAAAAAAAGGTCAAGACCATTAGTTAGCTAGTTCGTTTCACTCTTAATTACTACTATCACTAGAGCGTGAAAATAATTTAAAACAATCCCCACACATTTCCCTTTAACTGAATGAGGTTCCTCGAAAGGAATAATGGTCACCCAGACAGACAAACCATTAAGATATAGAGTGGCTTTGTCAAACTACCTAGGCACAGCTATGCTTTGACAGAAGAGGCCTAGATCCATTGTTAGTATCTACTCTAAAAACTCTAGAGGTAAGATGTCAGACTTTTGTGCTGGTGGTCCGGTGTTCAAGCCTCGTTCCCAGCACAGATTTATTTGATCGCCAAACCCTTCATTCACATTTGACAAGACGTGTATTAGTCACAATTTGTGAATGTGTGGAGTGCTAGGGCTCCACCGTGGTTTGGATCAAACGTTAAACTGCAGGTCCTCCATTTCCTCTCCCAATAACCCTACCATTACACATTAGCGTAAGTGCGTGTAACCCGAACGGGTAGTAAGACGAGGTTATAATAGTAATAGTAATAATAATAATTATTATTATTATAATAATTAAAAACGCACTTGGTAATTATTATAAAACGTCATTAATGTCAAAGGAAATGTGTAAATAAAGTTTCAAATACTACCACTTGAAAACTAAAACGATGCTGCGAGGGAGAGTGAAAAGGGTCACAATATCTTATATTCGTCCTTTACTTCAAGGACGACTGCTGGCTGGCAAAGAGAAAAGGATAACCTGATTGTCCACCAGAGAAAAATTTACTGAGGCAGAGAACACATTAGCGATATTGGGAAGTAGGTATTAATTACTAATTAAAAACCAGATGACCTTGGTGGTGGTGGAGTAAAGTGCTCACCTAAGGACCCAATGTTGGTGAACTCAAATCCAGCCAGGGCTGAATGATATTTCTTGAGTGATAACAATCCTTAACAAAACTTCCTCCAGAGGGGAACTAAAGCCTTCAGTCCCATGTCGATTGTGGCATGTAAAATAAACCTACAAAGTACGTTAAAAAATCTCCCTTCCCGGCAAAATTGGTAAATCCTGTCTAAATCGCTCATAGAAATTCAGTTTGGAAAACAACGGAGGATAACCATACTCCTTGAACTCCCCTAATTCTTGGAATTTTCACCAGATGGTGCAGGCAACACTAGCCAGCCAAAGGACTGAATGCATGCCCAGCGCGGGATGGATATAAATCACACTAAACCAACCTTCGGGTTGTTGACATAAGAAAAAGAATTAAAAACCATCAGTTCTCGTCGCTAGGTTGGTGACTTCTTGGTGTATATATAGACGTTGAATGGTACGTCCCTCAAGTGGGACAATATGTAGGTCTGTGCAAACCTTGTGAGCACGAGGTTTTAATCCTCTGTCGTTACAATGGGGGCTTATGGTCGTCCATCAAAGTTTGGGGGGAGTGAGGAAGCGTAGGTGGGTCCTAAAATACCCTCTCAGAGTCTGAATCTCCAAGTTTAAATCATTCACAAACAGGTGCTTATACGAACCATCCCACTGCAAGACCGAAGATTAACAGCAATTACAATGATAGCAAGTAAACAAAACCCCTACTCCCCCCCCCCCCCAACCCACCAGACTGAGGTTGGCGTTCCACCCAGAAGGACCCCCCTGGATTCNGATTTAGTTTGCGTTACACCCAGAAGGACCTCCTTGTATTCAAATCTTGCAGCTATGAGTGGGGCAAGGGATGCTATTTATCTTGTCACTTTAGTTATTACTTCACGAAATACAGCTCTGTTTTAGAAATTATGGTATACGCGAGTGAGTATGTGGGATGACCTCCCATTGGTGAGATTTTGCGTTGTCTGCCACCTCCATGATATGGCGCTGCGCTTCATTTGGTTTTAGACATGGACACACTTTTTGTTGATGATTTTCATTATTAAAACTATGGCGATTTATAGGGCTTGCAAAGCTCTTATATTTTAAAGTCAAGATCTACATTTCCTTTACTTTGACTTTTACACACAAAATCATTAACATCCTTGAAATATTTCAAAGTAAGAAAGTATATATTATGAACAGATTGCAAATATCTTACAAAATATTAAATATTTCAATACATTATAATATTTAGAATATTTACTAACCAACTAAAACATACTACTAGTTAAAAATCATCCTAATGTAAGCATATATAAAGAATGTGGTAAAAGAAAAGAAAAACCATATATTACCAACATTATTTTGCTATCAGAAAAATACTTGTCAAATTGATATAAAGCCCTGAAACAATCACCACTGGTTTGATAAAAACTATATATATATATATATATATATATATATTTAGCTTGGCTATATATTTGCTTGCATTATATTTATACCACGTATCCATAATTTTGTCCTTGATATTTATCTCGCTGGAATAACTTTACGATAAATTATAAGTGCAATTTTTTTTATAGAAGGTAGAATAAGTAAATTAAAATTTTTCACTATAAATATAAGAGTATGATTTTTTTTATCTTCACACATTTTTGTTTATCATGATGCAATTAATGAATAGATAAAACAAAATAGTGTTATGTGACAACAACCAAGACCTGATCTTCGACTTCAGCCTCGAATTTTTTCCGCATTTTATAAGCTTCACTTTCACTTCATTTCCCATGTATTAAAATGACTTTCGCACATCTCAGAACTTGAAGATTACTTTGTAAACACCATATCCCAAGCAAACAGAGAAAGATATTTGGTAATAGGATGAATATATACACATTTTTAATAGACTAGCTTAACCCCAAAAAAACACTAGAATAAAGCATAATATTTTGATAAAAATATATTTAAAAAAGAGCTAAATCAAAAACTGCAAAATTTGCACTATGAAATGTAATGTATGAATTTCATATAGGGTATATTTTAAATGTTCAAATTTCTAAACACAATTCATCATCAATATTGAGCTCCAAAGACGGATATATTTGGTCGTGCATTGCTAAATGTAATAAGTCAGGCTAAGCTAGTTTGTAGGCACACACGACGTTTGTGAGTATTAGACGCTCTGTACTATAATTAATTGGTTTTAAGTCCTGTGATCCAATTGGTAAACATATATGTGATAAACTGGTTGTATAATATATATGTACTGTCTTAGGTTAAGTTAGTTTGCATGTCTTGCTATCCAATTAGTAAATATAATCTTGGTGGCAAGTGCTGGGTGTGTAGTGATAAACGTATTGTTTTATGATAAGTTAATTTGTTTTTCACCCGCCTCGGTGGCGTGGTTAGCTAACGCGCCAGTCGTGTTGAGCTCGACCGCCGAGAATGGGGAGATCGAGGTTCGAATCTCGGTCGGGTGAAATGGGGGTGGTTTTTCCTACATGGTTTTCCACTCTCCCTCCACGCAAATGCGAGTTCACTTCCTCTAATTAAACATTTCCAATTCCCAATCAATTAGCGTAATTAGTACTTAAAGCGTATAACCCGAACGGTTAGTAAGACGAGGTGCTAAATAATAATAATAATTTGTTTTTCATGTTTTGATACATGCAATGTGTTTAGAAAGTGCAAGTTAAATACTCCAATCAAAGAACAAGCCCTCTATGTAGTCATACATGTACTGCTTTAGAAACTAAACATGAATGTGTGGACCTGATTGACTTCATGCAGCTCTCGATAGAAGGAGCATAGTTTAACCAACGAATACACTTCTATCGGGCAATTTGAAGTTGTAAGGGCAGAGGACGCCATCTGCAGGTGACGCCTTTGACTATTGACCACCGAGGAACGCCATTGTTCTAAAACACAATGTCATGAAGGAGGGGTAGATAGAAGGAGGCAACCCACTTGATTATTAGAATGGGGAGTTTACTGTACGTTTGTAGATATACACCATTTAAAAAAAAAACATGTTCTAAATTTGTAATTAGGTTCACGTACTGCTGGTACCATCAACTAAACGTCAACATGGCCTAGAATGGTTTTACGGGTACGGGGACTTTGAAGATGGAACTATGGTGGAACGTCCAGAGTTAATTTTTACTTGACTGGTTTCACACTTTTATTTAAAGAAAATATTGGTACAGTTCTTATAAGATGTAACTCCTCATCCGCATAGGCAAGTCAAATGCAATTAATCCGTGGAGCAACTATTAAAATGTACCTCAAAATTAGTTTAAAATCAGCTGCCTCTTATGTTTTCTACTAATAACCTTAAATCAACATGATATACTTAATGTTATATTAAATTGTTAGACTAGTCAGATTCTTAAAAAAAAAGTTCAATACCATACTTAATACTTAGTACCGCGTCTTACTACCCTCTCAGATTATACGCCTAACTAATTACGCTAATGAGTTAGGAATTGGGAAAATTGGGAAGATTGTATATAGAGAAAGTGAACCTGCATTTGCGTGCAGGAAAAGTTGAAAACCCTTAGGAAAAACCACTGCCAGTTCACCCGAGTGAGATTAAAACCTCGATCTCCCTATTCTCGGCAATCTAGCTCAATACGAATCTAGTGCGTTAGTTAACTACGCTACCAAGGCGGGTTTAAATGAAGTAATTGTTTTATAATATTAAAAGCTTTTTTTCAGCACCGCATCTTACTAACTGGTTGGGCTATAGGCTTTTGTACTCAATACCCAAATGGTTCTAGGGATAAAGAAGTTTATATTTAAAGGAGGTGTGGCTCCATTGGCGTGGAGATAAAGTGGAATATTAATTTAGAAAAACATCCTTAGTACACCCTACCGAGATTCGAGTCTCAATCTCTGTGTGTTAGGCATTCTAACCTATTGTGAGAGTGGTGCATTAAACTATGTGGCCATCGAAGTGGAATATATTTTCTTCAAATTATCATAAGTTACCCCCAAATTTCTAAATAAATGGAGATTAATAATATAATATAATAATAATAATAATAATAATAATAAACACAATAAAAACAAAAATAAAGACAATAATTTATGTTAAAATCCTTTAGTTTGTGTGGCTAAATGAATAGAAAAATCTCTCTCTAGAATTGAGGATAGATGTTGTCTTTATAGTTGAGGCTGAAATATCTCTATGAAGTTAGGTTTAAATTTATGCCTAGATTTATGGTTGGTAAGCTACTTGGATATGAGTTAAAATTTCTTTTTGGATTTCATGATTAAATTTCTATGTGGATTTGAGTTTGACATTTCTTTTTGATCAAAGGTTGTGTGGTGTTATTGTTGATTAAATTTCTTAATTTTTAAATACATACTCTATATTGTAAATCATTTTACTAAATTAATTTCTATAAATTCCGATAAGTTTAATTTATTGTAACTATGTTTGGCTCCATCATCATTCACCATTTTTAAATGGGTAAGGAAAGAAGAAACGATCGATTGTTAGCGGCCATTCTCGTAGCCATTATAAATATATTATAATAAATATTGATTATTTTCAATGAAGTGATGCTGGCGTGAGCTGGACCTTATAGTTAGTTGGGTGAACTAGGATTGATGTTCTTTTTTTAAAAAACACCTGATTTATTCGTGTCCTTTTGAAAGTATAATATACTATGTGTATAATCTAACACTGTATGACATTGACTTAAATGATCATGTGGTTTTTTGTTAATATTTTTGTTCCTTTGTATTAATCTAGTGGATACATTGTTGTTACTTTTAATTTATTTTTGGGAGTTTTTTATAGGTCTTTTATATGTCTAAGCCTAAAATGGAATATTTTTGAATATTAAATTTATAATAATTTTAAATAGAACTAGGACCTTTTGTATTTCTACTTGGGTAATGACTAGGAAGTGGTATTGTGACAAATAATTTAAAACTCTGAAATATAAAGTAGTTACAAGTGCGGATTGTGTTCAGCTTTTTAAAAACAAGACCAGACCTCATGTGTCATTTGAAATTGTAGGAAATTATTTTCAATCAAGGAAAGAAATTGTAGTTTATCTGAGCCATATATTTTTCTCCATGAGCTGGAAGTTTTTCTCAATAATATATAAACATTTTTTAATCAAATAATTAAATTTAGTCGTATAAGGCTTTTAACCCATATAAATACAGGATAGAAACAATAAGACACTACCAAATTTATATATATATATATATATATATATATATATATATATATATATATATATATATATATATATATATATATNAGCTGTCAACAATAACAATATATTAATGCATCACAATCCTCTGTTTAATTTCTTTTACCATTTGTAGACTTCGGGTAAAACCTTTTGTTGTATTAATTAAAATATTTATTTTTGTTATATTAAATTCAAATTGGTAAACTAAAATATTTGATTTAATTAAACCATATTTTTTTATGTTCAATACAATTTAATGATATATTTAGGAGGGCATGCCATAGGATGGAATTTCGGGAGAATGTTATGATTAATATTATATAATGATCTTTTATAGTATTTATTATTTGTGTTATCTTTTAATTTTGCATTGTACAGTACCAAATTTATTAATGTATGAGAGAGTATATTTTGTATAAATGTGCATGATGAAAATATCAATATTTCTTCGACAAAGTTAGTAATCTGCGTTTGTTTGCCTAACTAAACACTCGGAGGTCTCAATAAAGGGGAAGTGGTCTTCGTGACATTTTCAGACCTAAACGAAGAAAAGGAAGATTTATTTTTGTTATTCTCTTAAGTGGAATGCTTATGAGTGGCGCCAAAATTTATATAATAATTTATTTGACAAAGTTTAGTTGATTTATTAAAAAGTTATTTTCATCCCCATATTTTATGTTAATTGTTTATGTTGATTTGAGTTTGAAATTTCTCCCTTGTGATAATCTTCGATCGAAAACCAATGCATATTTAACAGTACACTCAAAGCAATTCGCTATCAAATTGTTCATAATTTTGGAATCAGGATCGCCTTACATGATAAAGTAATAAAAAGAAGAAATATTACCATGGGACATGATAAACATTCAATTCTTTTAAGTGCGTACAATTTCCCAAATTAATCTATTCTTTATTAGTTTCTTGGATTTTGATCTTAAGCGTTAACACACAGCACGAAAATGTTATAACCTATTATTTATATTAAAAATTTGAAGAAAAAATTAAATTTATAATATGATGGTCATTTAATTATATTAATAATAAAGTTTCATAATATAATATTCTAACCTTGCCGTAATAAGGATATTTTGAACCACGTCTTACTACCCCTTTGGATTACACGCTAATGTGGATGTTGCAAATGATTGTAACATTGTTGCTACGTGAGCAAATAATTATGACAGATTAAGGTGATGATACAGAGAACGCGAGAAAAGGTATTTGTTTTTGAAGTTTTTACATAAAAACGTTTATTTGGTAAAAATAAATAAAATATTGCTCTAGAACCAACATTGAGATTATTTTTATTCACATGCTAGTCCCAACATTTCTTGATTATTTGTCAAAGTTGTCCTGGAATTTAGTGGCAACCTTTTGCCTTAATTAAAAAAAAATCTCATCTAATGTCTCTATGCTCAGGAAATATATTCGGAAACTGGGTACATTACCACGTGAAGAAAATTATTATCTATATTTGTATTGAAGTAAAATTTGATTTATTATTGCCTTTTGCTATAAAAACTTCATAAACACTAACCTTTTCTCGCGTTCCCTACCCACATATGATATTACACAAGAACATTATAGTACAGTTCCTAGATGGTGATTTTTTTAAATTTCTTAACTTATTAAGTATTTTAAAACAACTCTTTCTACTCTGATTAATTGAATAATATGTTATTATCTACCCAGAATCAACCTTGATGATATTGGGGTATAGTTCATGCCTCAGGACTCGATGTTATCGGGTTCAAACTCAGCCGAAGTCAATGGATTTTTCTTGAATGATAAAAAATTCGTAGCACAACTTTATTCGGAATGGAAGTAAAGCTGTCAGTCCCATGTCGATTCCCGAAAGATTCTCGGAAATTATGCAACAGTACCCTTTTTTCCGGAAAAAATTGGTATGCCCTTTAGCGCTCGCTTATAGAAATTCAGTGACGAAGGCAACGGGAAACCACCACACTTTATGAACTTCCCTAGTACATAGGATTTCTACCAGATAGTGCATGCAACAATAGCCAGCCAAAAAGCTAAGTGAATGCCCAGTGCCAGATGGGTTTTTGACTTAAGACGATGATTTATCCAGAAAGCTAATTTTAAATACATTACTTTTGTATAAGTAATTATTACTTTTTCTTATGGTGACAATTTTATAGTTTGTTATAAGCTTCTGTAATTAAAACAAATTTCTAATTAATTATAATGCAATGTTAAATGCATGTATAAGGTACTTGGTTTATTTAAGACCCCCATTACTGGTAAAATTACCAAAATATAAACTCATAGTCTATTTTTCCGATGTTTGAGAGATCTTGGTTTGATTCCTGGATGGGTGTACTGAGCACGTTTGCTCCTAAATTGTTGTCTATTATATCTTCACCTCTTTGCAGGTACATTTCCTCTCATCTGTACCTTACTTATCCCCCCCTCATTGGCGTGGTTAAGTGGAGTTAACCCGAATGGTTAGTCGGACGTGGGGAGTTACAATGTTTTTTTTAAACTATATATTTACCCTACTAGGCCTACTGGTTAAAATAAAATTTAAAAATGGAAATTATTATGGAATATAATAAGCAGGAATAAATTTTTAATGAAGTGCACAAAGGCTCGTACGTCTCCATCCCTATTTTATGTTCGTCCTGTTATCAAACTACTTTCTTATTAGAGTAGTGGATGTTTAAGTGTTGCTGTCCTAGATTAACTATTTTTTAAAGGATGATTCTAATTTTAACATTTTTTTTTGTAAAGAAAAAATCTATAATAAGTTGAGTCTTGAAATTTATCTTTGTAAGTTTGTGAAAGCGAAACAATTTAATTTGGATTTGAGGTATACATTTCTTTTTGGAGTTAAAATGAAATATTTTTATTTGAAGTTGAGGTTTAAATTTTCATTAGCCATTAATGTTGAAGCGCTTTTTGGTGTTGACGTCATAATTCTAATTGTAAGCTTATCTATTAATTTATATAATTATATTCGTGTTTTAAAATTAATTTTGGATTTGTGATTGAAGTTTCTCTTTGTGATTTTGTTTTAAATTTGTACTTATTGTTGCTCTTGGAATTTGTGGTTTAAATTTTTATTTATAGTTGAGATGAAGATGGTGTTAAGGTAAGAAATTCTCATATTAGTATTAGCAGGAAATATAAAGATAGAACTTTAATATTTTTTGTGGGTGTTACTTTTACGAGAAATATTTTTCCTGATAATCGCATGATTGAAACATGTTTCCACCAAAAAAAATGGTACTTAATTCCACAGTACCCACATTCTTCTCCTCCTTCACAAAACCTCTCCTCTATTCCCTCATTTTACTCTCACTCGCTGAAATAGAAGCTTTTAGGTGCAGTGCAGTGTATGCCCGGTTGTCTCCTATTTTAATTCGCAGGGTAGGAAATGCGCTTGTAACCGGTTGTCGACTTCCGCGCCACGGTGCTACTTCACTTGGTGGTCCCAGTGGCGCTTGGCGTCATACTTATATGTCCACAAAGTATATAACCCCCCCTTATGAACAATATAACATGATGTAAGCTCGCATCAAATAAAAATATAGCACTTAATGTTCAAGTAGGTTACAATATCTATTTGCATATATTTAAAAATATGTTCACGTCCTATTTATTCATTATAAAGGCTATCGAAATAATTGAATTAATGAGGTAAAGAGGATGGTACGGTTTAGAATAAATGTACTGTCTATTGCCCGATAGAGATTGCTGGAGGACATTATTTTGGAAAACAATTGTACAACTAATTGGGATTCCAAACCTAACGTCCCTGACATACCAACCATTTAAGACCAAAACGATAGATTTGTTGACATAATCACTAATTCAGGTAACCTGACTAGTTTTTTTTTTGTTGAAAACCCCATCAGTAATTATTTTATGTATCCATGAATAATTTTTAATCACTACACAAGAGTCACCAATGGTTTAATCCAAGGGGAAAGAATTTAGAAAGTGGTTAGAAAATGCACCCGCATAAGCACGTAATGGGAATAGGAAAACCACTAAGTAAAATCATACGAATAAAACCAACTTGCCAAGATGATAGAGCCTTGACTCCTCTCAACAATCGTGATTCCCCAAGCTTGGGAACAACTATTACCAGTATCGATTTAAATATTTAATTACTATTACATTTTGTTTATAAATGATTACTTGAACTAATTTGTTAACTATTTATAAAATAAATTATAATAATTACTGTTCACGTTTGTAATTGACTTATTAATATAATTTATCTGAGAACCATTTATTTAAACAATAAGGGGTATACATAATTTCTGGTCAGAAGTGTTCATAATTTTATAATTTAATTAATCCACATACTATCCATAAAATAAATTAAAACCATAATTGCTGCTAAAGTTTGTTCTTATCTTAATATATTAACTAATTTGTTTACTATAACCAGCATGATTGTAACGATGAACAAATGTCAGGCTTGAGGTGGGGATGTATGGGAATCTAGAAAAGGTAAGTATTTTTGAGGTTCGTCAGTAAAATATTATTTTGGACAAATAAAATAAAATATTGCTTCAATACAATCCGGTATCTTAATTTTCTTCACATGGTGGCTTCAAATTATTTTGAATATCTGTCAAGGGTGTACTGGAATTTAATTACAACCTTTTTTCTTTGTTTAAAAAGTTTCTCATCTAATGCCGCTATGATCTTGAAGATATTCGACCACTGTTGATCTAACCATATGAAGATTATTTTTGTACTGAATCACTATTTTTTAATTTTGGCCAAAAATATATGTTTTGCCATAAAAACTGTGAAAACACTTGTCTTTTTGCATACCCCCAAAATTCCCACCTTAATTAGTTTTGTGACTGGGAGGTTGAAATTTGATTTCCGTGTGGATATAATAAGGGTTATTTCATTAAATATTTTCCCACTCCTCGAAAATGAGCATTCCTGTACATAATACTCTGATTTCTACCTTTATTGGTCCCGGCCTTACTTGGAGAAAAACAAATGCGGATAGCTTGAACATAAAGTATCTGCGCTATAAGGAATTTAAAATAGATTTTTGTATTGATTTTATAATTTAAATTTTTACAAACTAATTTAACATTGGTGCATATTGATAACTTATTACTAGCTTAGTCATAACTTAGTCATACTAACTTAGTCTCATAGTCATTCTTCTTTAAGCTAACAACTAGTGAGTAATTAAATTTCTTGGCCTAAAAATAAATATAAATATTCCAAACTACACTATTAGTTTTCCATTTAAAATTCAAATACAAATTACATTTTGGTTTTCACATTTTCTACGCCAAGGAAATACCAACTATCCTATGAAATAATCATAAAGTGGACAAATAGTTGAATCAACAAAGCTATTTTTGAAATAGCTTGACTAGACATTTAATATGATAGAATATAATTGATTAACAAAATGTACTTGTAGGTCACCTCCAGTATTGAATTTACATGGAAAATAGTATACAATTTTATCTTAAACGTTTACTATCCTAGGTTAAATATTTAAACCTAAAAATGCATTGACAAACTTGGTATAATTTGTTTGATTTATAACTAACTAAAGTGTTAACTACAATTTATTGGAAAAATTGATGACTTACCATAATTTTTCCCAATACTTTGATTATTTTAATATCCGTCCCCAAAGTTTAAAGTTATATTTATTTGGTTATAATCTAAAAATAGTTTTCTAATGTTGTATACAATTTGGAATTAATTCATACCAATAAAATAAGAATAGTCATAAACACTTCCTGCCAATTTTATATCGTTATATCATATAAATAAAATAAATATAATATGTATATATCCTTTTGTGTGTATGTGTGTTAACGCTTTATCTCAAAAACTAATAGTGAAAGCTTAAAATATGTTGTTGATGAGTAGTTTATTTACTTTAAATATATATTGAGCCTTATAGGTTAGACCAAGTGTCTACACATACTGATATCTCTATAATGAAGAAAAAAGCAATTTAAAATCTTGGCATAGACTCACAGACTTAAGGAAACCTTAAGGTTTGTTCACCTAAGGGGTATTTTCTTTTTAAATCTTACTATTATTATTAATATTTAAGACCTTAAGCCACATACAACTAGTGTGGATAATAAATAAGAATAAGAAAATAAATAAGAAACTTACAAATATATTATTTTGCATAAGTATCAGTATGTGCCGTTTAATTTAGACGAGTTTTAACGAGAATCTTCACTTATGAAATATTTCAGCTAATAACTAACGAAATTTCACTTGACCTTACTCTGTCAACACCGGGCACTTATATCTAGATATAAATTATGGTATTTGATATAAATAAAACTTTTTGTAAAACATAGGCCTACTATTATTTTGCCCAACATTACTAACACTTAAATTAAGATACTCTCTATTACAAAACAGCCCAGTACATCACATGGCTCATGGATCCTATAAAGCATATACCCGTTCTATTCTATCTTACCGATCTAATTATGTTTAAAAGAGTAAGAGAGCCCTGAAATGTTCTATCGAAAAACTTATGCCGTAAAAACGTCTCAGATATGTCACTATGTGTTTTGGCTAAACTCTTATTAAAATAAAAACTTCATAGGAAATAACTTTCAGAAAAAACAAACATATATTTTGCAACCATAATTTAAAATAAATTATTATTTTACTCGTAGTATTTTATAGGTAATAATAATGTGACAGATGAGGATCCCATGAACTAACACATGAATACGTGAAAATTGTTCCAGTAGAGCTTTTGGTTGAAAATTCCACTGTACTACTTTTTTTTTGTATATTGGGGCTAATTAAATTAAAACTGTAAGTATTACTTGTTCATTATAAAATGAAATTAATACTATGCTGATTATATTACTTGTTTATTATAAATTGTAATTAATATTATCCTGGTTGCAACCAGTTATTTTTACTACAGTGTGCAGATTTTCCAACAAGTTATAAAATGACCTCTCTGTTACAAATCAATTAAATTATTAAAAATTATTATTATTATTTAATTAGTAATTTAAAAAAACAACCTAATACTTAAACCTTAATATGATTTAAAATGCAGCATTGTTTTTAATCTTTCAACTTATTATTTATTATGTCTATTTTATTGGATGTATTTAAAAATAAAAGCACCATTTTTTATTTAGGGAACACTTAACCAAAGATATAAACTTATTTTAATATTTAACTCTTACACATAAGTAAAAACAGAGATAATTTGTTTATTTTGAATTTGACGAGATGTTAAATTTAGATTTTATTCCTAGTGAAATATTAGTATGCAGCTAGATAACTCGAAACTGAGGCCTTTACTCACGTAGCCATCTGTGGTGCTAAATTAAATAATTAATTATGTAAACTGACTTTTAAATATATGTATAATAAATAATTATGAGAACATATTAAATTAAAAAAAAATAAGAACAAATGTGAGTGCATCCAAAGAAATAATAGGTATTATTTACATTAAATAGATTTTATCTTTCTCTATAAGTGTTTATGAATCTAAAAGTATATCTATCCGAAAAAGAAAATCTACTTACAGATGAGATGTAAAACCGGAATCTGATAGGAAGACAGAGTGATTGCCCCATATAACCAGGAAAATCTAAGAAAGTAAAATTTAAAATGTGGCTCCAGGAATTGGGTAGGGGATCTATAATGATAAAAACGACCCTTTAGATGAGGTAGGAAATTAAATATGACAGGAAAGCAACGAGATTTCCCAATATAGACAAAGAATACGTAAAAAATCTATGATTGGAAAATTTCAAAATGAGGCTTGGGGAAATGAGGAGTCTATAATTAGGAAAAATAAATAAAAAGTGGATGAAATTAAATTTTTGCAGACATGTGGAAAGACAACTCTGGATAGCCAAATGTATAATAAAATCAGAAGATTTTAAAGGTTTATTAAAGAAAAAGTGGTGGGGGTTTCAAAATTTCCAAACACTAATACAAACAACTACTTTTATGTGTGGTATAAGACTGAAGTATGACAATAAGGTATAAAGACAGATACACATAACAATAAAATACCGAACAATGAAAATATAGAAAATAGGGAAGGTGGTAGTGTGTAGAAAGGGTGGCGGGTGATTAAGCAAAAACAAAAATACTTTAATTTAGGCCAAATATTTAAATTTGCCAGGAATTTGAAGAGATTACAAAACACATTTTGAATATATTAACTTTTTATAAAAGGTTATAAAATGGTGGGAGAGGTGGAATAGGTGCAAACATTTTTTACAAAATTATAAAAATCTTTTTTTGGCATGGAATAAAATTTCAATTTGAAAATGAACACCCCCCCCCCCACCCACACAATAAGCATAAACGTTTGAAATTTACAAATTAGGTAGAATAAATGTCTAGTAGAAAAAATAAACATTTCGGTGTTGTAAAAAATTGAATTTTGTAAATGCAGACGAGAAAAATCTAAAAATAAACGATTACAATACCAAAGTTTAGCTTAAAGATAATCCATTAGTATTGCTATAACAAAGCTAGAAATCATATGATAAATACTAGGGTCTAACTAGTAGTGACATAACAATTAAAATAAACAAATTCTGGTGAAGTAGCTTAGTGAACCATAATGCTCTGTGGAAAACCATGATGCTTATTATTCTATGTGTTTCAATAATTATTTATGCTCTTTGCTGAACTGTGATGTTCTTTAATAAAAAATGTTTATTTAACATTGTTTATTAATTGGTTCATCTTATTCTATAATAGTGCTTAGGTAAATATTGCTATATGAATGTGCTGCGTTTGTTTGTGAGCAAGAATATATTTTGTCTCGTATATTTAATTTATCTATTAATTAACTTGATTTGTTTGTGATTGCTATAGTTAGCTCAAGATTGTACAACATACTATCAAAAAGTGGGTAGCCAAATGTAGAATATACTGATTAAATATAGTTTTGGTGCTGCCGTTCAGACTCTTAGCTTATAATATAATTTAATACATATATAATCTTACCAAATTCTTGGGCAATTATATTTGTATGTGTTATTTAATCTAATGACAATTGTTTCAGTACAACTTTGTCTACTAATCCTAGCATAACATATAAATTAAGCAACCAGGATGAAGATTATGAATAGTTCCAGAAATGTATTTTAGAGAACTAGGCTATCCTACCTTAAATATACAGGATTATGAGGTAAATACTAAAATAACCAACCGACTTAAATAGGCTATAATTTTTTTTTAAATAGTTTGTTTGACATAAGGGTTAGTAACGGCATAATTATTTGTAAGAGTAAAAATGCACCCTTAAAAGTTTGGAGAGAATCATTATCCATGAGGTACTTGTAGAATATTATTTATTTGTATTTAACACTATAAAATAGCATTCGTAATTAAAATGCCATTTTTTTTTTCAAATCTGAATGAAAAATCTCTGCAAGTGACAACTAATTGTATTTATATGAGAAGAACCTTTTATAGAAATTTATGACCATTTATATTCGAAAAACAAAATATCAGTAGGAATAAATTACAGCATTTTGGATTGAAATATCATTGGAATAACCTTCAATGGGAAATATAACTTTGACCTTTAGTATGCGTTTCTCAACCACTTCGTTCTTCGTTGGGACACAATTTAATCATACACTGCTACAAATACTGAATTTAGAAAGAGGCTTAATATAAAAGATGGTCTGCACTTGCAAGTGACAGCCATAACTCAAAATAATAAAAAACAATCCCAACTAAGCCACTAATAAATAAATAAATAAATAAATACTAATTCAAATGTTTTGCATTTTGCAATTGGTAACTTTTGCACAAATATGTAAATGTGAAATTTATTTTTCTTAGGATATGTATTCACTTTATCAATTTCTAAAGTACTTAAAAAAGTTTAGCAGTAATTATTTTTTTCAAATTCTTTTTAATAATGCGTCGTACTACCTGTTCAGATTATACGTATACAAGCTATGCTAGTGAGTTAAATATTAGGTAAACCTTATCTGGCCGCTTGAAAGAATTATTAGCTATACTTTCAAGTATTCACAAGTCATCTCGCGTGATTTAGAAATTTCAATTATATATATTACCAATATTTAAAACAACACTATTAATATAGTAATATTTGCTAAATAATAGACGGATACAAATATTTTTTATCCTCTAAAATCTCTTTCTATCAAAATCCTACTAGATATTGCTAGCGCTAAGCCAATCTTACAGTATATTTTTAATAGGAAGAGCCTTACAGAAAATATAAACCTCTTTTTTACAGCTAATATTGATACAATTTTACTAAACGGTATTTTATTAGTTTTATTTTACAGGTATTGATATCTATCAAAAGTGACAGCTGATGTTAACATGGCTTGATGCATGAAAATGGGAAAGTAGCTTTTCCAATTTTCACTTAAGTCCTTTCCAATGAAAATTAAACTGTACCATTAAAATTACATCCTTTTTGTTATATATAGTTTTAGGAAAATAACAAGAAATTTAAATATATTTTATCAAGCGTATTATTCTATCATTGTGTTTCAAATTTAATCAAGAATCAAAATATACAATTCCCACTTATTAATGTTAATGAGTGATTAATATTATAACATAATAATTTCTTGGAGACATTTATTTATTTAACTAAATAAAAAATAATCAATGAATAACCCTAGTTACTTTAATTCCTGTTTACATAGGTCTTGTTCTTGTTTTGTTTTATTTTTCACTGACATATTTGAATTTGAATCCTTGATATTTGTTTATCTCTAAATATATTTTCACTCTCCTTTACCGTAACTGCAAGTATATTTTCCTTACATTCTAACTTGCTTAATTATTATTATTATTAGCACCGCGTCTTACTACCCGTTCGGTTTATACGCACTTACGCTAATGTATAATGGTAGGGTGATTGTGAGATGAAATTAAGGACCTACAGTTTAACGTGGAATCCGAACCACGGTGGTGGCCTGGCATTCCCCACATTCNAACGTGGAATCCGAACCACGGTGGTGGCCTGGCATTCCCCACATTCACAAGATGTCTTGTCAGAGGTGAAGGAAGGGTTTGGAAACTTGCTTAATCTTTCCCTACCATTCCATAAATATGTATGATCCTTATTGCTAGTAAGACATGGTATATTAACAAAACAACCCTTCCCTAAATCAAAATGTTAGAATGATGAGTAAAATGGTGGTCCAGACACAATGTGCAAAAAATTAACACATAAAAATAATCATCCACCATAATCTAAGATCGTTTGTGTTCAGAAATACCACTTATCTAAGATCGTTTGTGTTCAGAAATACCACTTATCTAAGATCGTTTGTGTTCAGAAATACCACTTATCTAAGATCGTTTTGTGTTCAGAAATACCACTTATCTAAGATAGTTTGTGTTCAGAAATACCACTTATCTAAGATCGTTTGTGTTCAGATATACCACTTATCTAAGATCGTTTGTGTTCAGAAATACCATTTATCTAAGGCTCTAGTCTTAGCATTCAAAAAATATTATTTTATTTTATTATGTTAAGATTTGTGTTTAAATATTGTTAGCTGCCAAAAATAAATGACCAGCTAAGTAGCTATTACGAAACAAATGACATTTATTTCCATTTTAATTTTTTTTCTCGTTATTTTTGGGATTAGTTATATTACCAATAAAATGGTTAGTGTTTATATGCATTAAGTAAAACTTTAGTATATATTTTGAAACAATATGGCATAATTTCGGTTAAAGGTATATATTTATTAAGTACTACTTTCATAAAACTTTTTGTCAAAATAAAGTTATTTGGTTTCACTTTTGTTTAAATGACAAGGAAATCACTGCTTGATTTGCTAATGTAAAGCAAATGGTTTCTCTTATTTGCAAGCTTCTGTACATATACAAATCTAATATATATATATATATATATATATATATATTAGTACCAAATAAATCTATAAGTTTCTCTGAAAATCTTTTATTTTTTACTGTCTCTCACCATCCATTCTGGTTTTAGGAATGTGTACTAATTACGCTAATGCGTTAAATGTGAAGAAGCTTGAGCTTAGAATAATTGTACCTGAATATGCGTGGAGAGAGAGTGGTAAACCCACCCTCAGTCAATTTGACTGTGATTAAAGTCCTAATCTACACCTCATCAACAGTCCAGTCTATTAAAAGAGTGATGCCACAGATCACACGGCCATCAAAACGGACTGGTAGCTACTTGTTATAGTAATTAATACTCTCCATGAAATCTTGTCGTTCACATGGTGAAAGTTGACTTTTACTGAGGCCATTCCTAATGTTTCTCAGCTTTTTGACTGGAGAAAAAATTATATCGAGAATTGGTTCAATATTTGAGAGAAGAGAAAATAATCATCTGTTTTTGTTGACCAGTACATCCACTTTGAACTTCAGGATTTATACTAACTGGCTCGTTGACCGATCATTTGACCATTTTGCAATGACAGCTCTCAATAGTTTCCTTTAGATTAAAGAAATGTATATTGTAATTTTATTTAATCTAGGTAGAATTTACTATTATAACATTTGTAGCTGATAATTTGTAACACATTGAGATTAGATAATTTTAGCTCAATTAAGTGGCTAACCCAACTAAGCGAACATGAAATACCATCTAAATTCAGAGATATCTTATTTCAAAGCATTATGGTTAGTCACTCGATTGAATATATCTTTGTCATTTTGATGGTCTTTTTGTGTCTGAATGATTTGACCAAATATATTTAGTCATCGTTTTATCATAGTAATTCTTAGTTTCTAGTTGGCTTTAAAGTTGATTGTTAATTACCACGACTTATAACAAACGCAAAATACTACCCTACTGGCCAAACTTGCAATAACTGACTCGGCTGCTGCCCCAATTGAGTATTAATTTGGGCAAATAAGCGTAAACAATTCACAAAAATACTTATTTAGTTTTTTCCTTCAATTTTTGTCCAAGGTAGATGGCTGATCCGATTAATCGGTGCCCCAATTATCCGGAATTTACAGTAGTTTTAATCTCAATTAAAATAAGAATCCAAATTATTTTTGCACAACTTCGATTCATAAAATTTTACTTTAATACCATTTTGAGAATATTTGGTAAAAAAACTAAGGATATTTTCATCAAAAGAAATCACTTCACGTTTTAAATATGTTCAGATATATGAGTAAAGCAGAAGTGTGAAGAAATGTAACAATACTTTTGTGAAAAGGGTGTGGAAAAGGATTAATGAAAAATAATTCAGTCCACCCGTTCAGGATTCGAAAAAATACTTCCTCGTCATCAGAAGAGAATATCAAAGAGCTTTATGATTTTTCAGCCTTTTCCAACGATGTGGATAAACAATATTAGATTTGATAAAATATAAATCTTAGTTTTAACATAAACTGAAGTGGTGTTGGGAAGGTTGGTGTTCGAATCCTGGCTAGGTGCAAGGAGAAATTCTACCACGTATAATTATTTTGACCTTATTTCACAATTAATATTTCATGCTAATGAAATAATATTTAATCTCATATACCTTCTTCATACTTATTCTTTATATTGATTAGTTTACAGCCATTAATTTAGATGTAGTTTTAATAATTAAAATAAAATATATGTAATCTTGCGTTAATTTGTATCAAAAAATATATACCTAAACACTTTTAGTAAGGTATTTTAGTAATATATTATTGGAAATTTTAAAATATATATATATTTTAATATGATTTTGATGAATCTTTAAACAACGTTTTTAATATATAGTTTTTTTAGCTATATGTATAAAATGTAATTATAATTGAGGTTTTATTATTTATAAAAGAATTATCTACCACTAATTAACTATTACTTTGAGTTGCCAACACTTTACATACCATTGTTTCATATTATGTTTAGTATAAATACATTTATATTATTATTATTATTTACAAATAATTACAAGAGTAATCGTTTTATTAAGAAGGAAGTATGTAAACACATGATTTAATAGAGGATGTTTTTAAGATTGTAGCGTTTTAGTCCACTTCAAGCCTTATTTAGTTAGCAGTAACGAATAGTATAATATAAAAACCACAAGTAGTTACACATGTTTAGACTAGCTTTGATTCTATAAAAGTGTGCACCCGAACATGTGGTAACGTGGCCTGAGTATGTCAGGTATTCAATAGGCCTATACTAGTTTATGAATAAGAGGAGTTTGAATGTTGAAAACCAGTCGTCATACTTAAGGCTGTTTTCGTACACGAACTTAGAGCTATGATTTTTATATCCTCAAATCCTCACTTTTATCTTTTAGATTAGGCCGTTAATAGCCACCATTGTAATTCTTGTTTGTACTTCACGTCTTATTCCCGCAAAGAATATTTACACATATTTCCACTGACGGATTAAGGTGGGGATGTAGGAAACGCTAGAAAAGGTAAGTCTTTTGGAAGTTCTTGTATCAAAACTTTTTTTTTTTGTTGAAACTAAATCTAATATGGCTTCTTTACAAACATAGTTTAATTTTCTTCACGTGGTGACCTTAACAGTTCTTGAATATCGGTCAAGGGTGTCTTGGAGTCAAATAACAACATTTTCTCTACATTTAGAATGTTTGTCATATGATGCCGCTATTCTTATGACAGATATTCATAACTAATGATAACACACTAGGAAGTGAATTAAACTCTATGTTTCTACTGAAGGAATATTTCATCTATTTTTACCAAAAATATTTTCTCTAAGAACTGTAAAAAAACTGACCGTTTCTTAAATTCCCTACATCTTTAACATAAAGATGAAGAAAGCAGAAATTAGATTAAAAATTACACCTGTTTCCGTTAAGGAGATGTGAGAAACAATTTAGGCAAACATATCTTCATTTAGGGATCGACATTTGATATATCCATCTCCGGGTAACTGGACTAAATTATTCTGTTATTTAATGCACACCAATGCAGGTCCCAAAGTTTTAAATGTACGAAACAAAGATTCAATTATGCAAGATATTTAACTTATTTTGGGCGTCTAGCTGCGAAATCATGGCTGTTCTAGGTTTGTAAGACCGTGATTGACTTTGAAACTTTAAAAAACTGGATATCAATTACAAGCTTATAGCACTGGACTATTTAATTTTATAACCACATACATATTTATTACTTTACCATTATGTCAATAATCCATCCCCTAATCTCTCATTTTTACTTTCTCGCTATCTTACAGGTAGAGAAAGTATGGTGATCGTCAAAAAATCGAACTCGAGATTTTGATGAATCTTGACGTTTCATGACTCCCCGAATCCGAAAAAGTGGTTTTTGAATTTACGTATGTCTGTCTGTCTGTCTGTACCTTCAACAAGAGCCTAAACTATTTTACCGATTGAGCTAAAACTTGAATCAATGGTTTTCATGGGGTTTCCCCAAGGGGTTTTTGGAATTGGATATATAACCCTAAAATTAAGGGTAATTTACTGAAGGGCAAAAATAGAAAAAGTCGATTTTCTCAAAATCGGCTGTAACGATTTTGATTAAATTTCATTTATAAACATTAATAAATATTCCAAATAAAATGGCTACTCTCAATATTTCGGATATATTGCTTTAAGGGCTCTGGTCTGATGCGTAAATTAACATATTTTATAATATCTCCGAAACTATTTTAGATATGAAATTACTTAGCATTACAAATATGTATATATCTTTATAAGTATTGTGACCGTTAAAAACATATAACCTGAAATGTTGACGGATGTCGACGTCTCATGACTCCCCGAACCCTAAAAAATAGTCTTTGCAATGCCGTCTGACTCTGTGTCTATTAAAACTTAAAAATTAAAAGTAGTTTTATAAGGGGCGAAAAGAGAAAAAATAGGTTTTCTCAAAATCTGCTCCAACTATTTTGATTAAAATTCGTATCTAGGCGTTGTTTAAGATTATAAATAAACTGGCTATTTTCATTTTCCCATGAAAATGATTTTTAGGGTGCTTTACATAAGCGTTAATTTCCGTATATCCACAACTATTTGAGATACTAAACAACTTATCATTGCGAAACTGTATGACTATTAAAAATAAAAATAAAATAATTTGATATATATTTTTATAAAAGCAACAGTTTCTGAGATATTTGCAAATTTATTAATAAAATTTTGTGAGCTTTAGCTGTAAACACATACTACTTAAGACTTAACGCAATAATTCTACAATACCATAGAGTAATTAAATATAAGTAAGTATCTAAAAAAACAAGTTATTTTTCCTTAAACCTCTTAGGAGAAATGTTTGTACAGCAATGATCTATCTCCATTTTAGACTCAATAGTCAATATTTACATTTTTTATTGGTCAAAATGTATAAATAAATTATTAAATATCAATGCGATGACTTTAAGATGTATAACACCTAATAAAATGTTAACATTTTAACAAGAAATCGAAATTTTAATACGAAGTGTTGACCCTTGTGGACCCAATATTAATCTTTTTTATTGGTGCAAACATACAAATGAGGACATTAATTCTTTAAGAATAAAAATATAAGATTTAAAACAGAAATTTTGATGAATCTTGACGTTTCATGAATCTCTAGTAATACCATTTTCATAAATTGGAACATGTAAAGCAGATCCCAGTTTCCAAGCTGTCAGCAAATGGTTCAAATACCATTTTATTAGGGTCTTTAAAACATGACACTGTTTGAAATGCTCTTAGGTGGACAAAAATGCGCCTCTTTTCTCATTGATTCTATATCATTGTATATTATTTTATTTGGGTTCTTATGTGGAGTGGTGATGATACAATGTACATTATTCCGTTCAGAAATATTACGAGTTTATAGAAAGAGAGAGAAAATCTGTGAGGTGCGCCGTACCATTTATTTTAAATCTAATATGTCCTAGTTTTTGATTCTAATATGTTTAACTCACACCTAAGCTAGTGAGTTTAAATAAACTGCATGATGATTCTTTCAGCGACTTTCCTTATTTTAGAATATATAAGACATCGCAATCTGTTTTATTTTATTTTATTTTAAGATGCTTTACAAAACTTGCGTCAAACTCTATTTATTCCTAATAATTAGATTAACCCTTTATTAATCCTTGTTGTCAACGTAATAAAATAAAAAGTATTGGTGGACACACGTAACAAAAATTTCAGTCTTGATTGTTGTAGGCTAGTAAATAACGAGGAGGTCAGTGTTTGAATCTCCGGTTGGTGTATGAATGTGTGTTTATTCATAAATTGTAATCTCTTCTTCTTTATCTCCACCAAAATGTTGGATTCACATCTTTTGGATTTAACATGACTCACCCCAAACCCAATAACGTAATTCAATGTGGATAGCCTTGAGTAGTAAGCCCGTGAACACTTATGGTAATAATAATTATATATTATTTCTGTACTTATTTTTTTAGACGCAAACATGCTTACACCTCTATTATTTACTTTAAGTTCACTAACAATTGATTTTTACTCAAAAGTACTTTGTCTTTAATGTGATATTTTCACCCACAAATTAGGAAATTAATGATTAAATTTTATATTTATATTGAAATATATATTGACTAAATATTTATAAATCTGTTTCTATATTCTTCCCAAACTTACTGTTTTTCTATGACTAATTCAATAAATAACAAACCTCTAAATCTTTCTATTCTATGTCTGCATTTTGTTTACAGTAAACTCATAAAGCACTCATAGTGATGTGATAGTACTTATTTTGTTTTACTCATTATTTTCCACCAAACCTCCAACTATCTCATTAGTGACCGACTGTTAGTGTTGTTATATTTGTTTATAGAATGTGTAACAATTCTAATCTATTTATGTTTAATAAATAACCTTTTTAAGTTTCCTTGACCAAGAGAGGCTTAGAAATATCAACTAACTTACCATAAATATCCTTGGCAATGAGTGTTTTGATCTGAAAACCATTATCTTAATAATATAATAAAAAATGAAATGTCTCTATTTTTTTTTTTTTTTTGTAATTCAATCACGCCAAGATTACAGTACCAATTGTGCTGAAAATTTGCATGGTCAAAACATGAACGACCGGGTAACATTTAGGCTAATAAAAAATCCAATATTTTTTTTTTCAAATACTCTTTATTGAACTACGTGTTTAGTCGTATTATCTTATTTAATGAATAGATCCTTTCTATTTTCTTACTTGGTCGCCAATTCAACTGAAATCAAAAGAGTAATTTACAAAATAATCTTAAATCAAAAGAGAAACTGTATTCAATTTTGTTTGTTTTGTATTCACAGTAGTAGGTAAAGCGTGTTTATTTAACCAATACAACTTACACATAGTTTTAATATTTATCACCGCGTCTTACTAACCGTTCGGGTTATACGCACTTACGCTAATGTGTAATGGTAGGGTGATTGTGAGATGAAATGAAGGACCACGTGGAATCCGAACCATGGTGGAGGCCTGGCATTCCCCACATTCACAAGATGTATTGTCAGAGGTGAAGGAAGGGTTTGGAAATCAGACAAATCTGTGCCAGGACTGAGGATTGAACCCCGGCCACCAGCACAGAAGTCTGACACCTTACCCCTAGACCACCAGGTCACCGATCATTTAATAAACTACAATGGATGTCTAAGCCTCAGAAAATAGATAATAACTTTTTATATAAGTGACTCTTAGTGTCATTGATAAATACCCTGATTTGAGACACCTGACATTTATATGTACTTTGTAAAATAAAAAGTTGTAATAAATCATGGATTGCAGGTAGATATAATATTTAATGGGTTATAAGATGTAGCAAGTTGACCCAATTTTAGTGACTCAACTCAAAATGTTGATTTTTTTTTATTCATCATTAAGAATTGGCCTTTGGTAAAAATATAGATATTAGAATATCCAGTTCAAATAGTTACATTTCTTTTTAAATTGGAAGCTATTTATATAAAAATAATCTTTATCTATATCTTTTCACATCCAACGATTTTATATCACAGAATTTTTAATCAGTTTGGTTGGCCTTATACATATTTATTCTAAGCCATAGATTTTAAACTAATAGTATTAGGAGAAGGAAGTTAAAATATTACTATAATTTTATCCGGCATTCTCGTGTAGGGAGAGGAAAGAACATAATTATTTTTAAAAACGTTACTTACTACATAAGCCCAATATTATAATCTCCAAGGGAACCAGTAATACAGACATGAACAAGTAGTACGTGATTATTCGAGTATTCATTGGTGAAAGTAATGTATTATTACCTTCAGTAGATTACAGTTCTCTTCTCAGTCAAATTATAATATATTTCTTTGAAATAATTTGAAAGGTAGGCCTCCCTAAGTACAAAGATAAATGTATTTTGTATTAGTTGTACATGTATAAACAAACTATAATTTAACCAGAGGCACCTCAGCATAGATAAAGTAATGTTATTTTCTGTGTTTGTACAAATAATATAGTCAATCACAAATTGAAATTGTTAACTTAAATGGCAGGAAAAAAAACAAACTAAATGTTTACATAGCTTATCACATGCAGGCGTCTATGTTTAATAAATTTATAATAGTTTCTGTCTATACGTAAGCATTTCTGTCCAGAAGATTGTTCGCACTTATTGATGATCTATACATCTAAAATTTAAGGCAATTCTAGAGGAACCACCTAAACATATATAAAAAAAATATAAAACCCAATACAAAATAATATCTAGAATTTTTATATTACTTCATTTTTAAACACTAAATAATCGATAATTTTCATTAATACGTGTTTGGTTTCATATATTAGTTTGTATTGCATTTGTATATAATTAACTACAGAATAACATAAACTAATCAAATCTAGCCTTCTATACCTCTACCAATTGAAGACTAGGTCATGCTAGGGTGGTTGATATCCATATATAAGACTTTTAGGAGCTATACAATGACTGGTATTTGTTTTGTTTGTTACAATATTATTAAATTATAGTTAAATCATATTACGTTCAACACAAATGTTACTAGTTACCTATACTAAGAAGTAGAGATTAAAAGGATAACTTAGAGGAAATGATCCAGAAATAGTTCAGAGAGGGGATGTACAAAAACACACATTGATAGTTTACAAATCTATAAACCGCTTACATTACACCCGGCACGTATCTAAACATTCACGCGTCAAATAAGACTAAAATCGAATAAAGTCTTAGTACACGGGTCCTACTGATAAGATGCTTTTATTATTTGCTTCGGTGGTCTCGTGGTCTAACGCGTTACTCTCATAATAGACTAGACTACTAATGACGGGGAGAAAGAGGTTCAAATCTCTGGAAAGGTGTACTGATGGTGATTTAAAAAAAATGTTTTCCACTTCCTTCCCTGCAAATGCGGATAAAATTCCTATAAACATAATTTCCTTATTCCTAAAACCATTATCGTAACTATTATAGAAGCTTATAATCCCAACGAGTTGTAGGACGTGGTGCTAATATATATATATATATATACACACTTGTTTTACTAAAATTTCAACTTTAAGAGTTCGGATACTTGATGAAAGATAAATTAACTTCTACTAAACTTGTATTAAAAAGTCTATTCCTTGTTTATCAACTAATATCCATTCGTCTTAAAAAAATAACGATGATGGTTATAAACTATCTTCTATCATACAGGTGGTAATAAAATATTATTGATCTTAATACATAGTAAATTAGTTCATTACATTTGGCTAAATTAAATTAAATATTTAACCTTTACTTATATTATTGAGTAGTGAAACTTATTTTTTTGGAAGGAAAGGGGGAGGAGGTAAAATTATTGCAAAAATAATACATCTGTTGGGATAAAATTTGTACTTAAAATGGGTACCGTTTAGAATTTTTTTTTTAAGATTGATTTTCTCAGAAAAATAAACTCCAAATAATTAAAAAATGGTAGGTAGAGCCTTAGATACAGCTTTCAAAATATTTCTACCCAGAGCAGCAATCAGTATCCACCACTAACCGTTAGGTTTTGTTAGCATTGTTACGTTAAATTTAATTTTTTGCCTTTATAAAATTTAAAATTCACTTCTTATTCTTATTCAAAATGTATATCCACATTCAAAATATTTTGTTACATAGTTATTAAAAAGAAAAACTTGTTCTTTTTTTTAAAATTACCTATTTATTAACATTTAAATTTTATTTGATATGGCAAAAGGATTATTTTCTTTCTTTGTAAGGTATGTTTGTATAATATTTTATAATTTTGTTACTTAACATATTACATAATTAATTAAATGTTTTGCCAAACCCTTCCTTCACCTCTGACAAGACGTGTATTAATCACAACTTTTGAATGTGGGGAATGCCAGGCCTCCACTGTGGTTTGGATTCCACGTTAAACTGTAGGTCCTTCATTTCATCTCACAATCACCCTACCAACACAATCACCCTACCATTACACATTAGCGTAAGTGCGTATAACCCGAACGGGTAGTAAGACGCGGTGCTAATAATAATAATTAAATGTCACCTGACTCAGTGGAGTATTTAGCTAACGTACGAGTTTCGTGTTGAGCTAGACTTCCGAGGATGGAGAGTGTGGTTCTAATCTCGATCGGGTGAACTGGGGGTGGTTTTTCCTAAATGGTTTTATACTCTCCCTCCACGAAAATCTGGTATCACTGCCTCTAAATTCAACATTTCCAATTTCCATCCCATTAGCGTAATTAGTATATAAGCGTACAACCTGAACGGTTAGTAAGACGTGGTGCTAAGTAAATAAAAATAAATAAAATATATTAACTGTTTATATTATACTTACCCTTAAACATAGACTGCTTGACGTGCATTAAAGCATAAAACTTTAATGGGATATAAGATGTATTAGTATTTTTTTCCAACCAAGTCAATTAAGAAAAAAAAATTCAATTTCAGTGGGAGCCGGTTCCTGTTCTTAAACAGAGGACCAATATCTAAGAACTGATTTAACATATCTATTAATTAAATTAAATAAATACAAATACGATAACTTAGGAATTTTTAAATATCCAAATGTCTATCAAAATATTTTAATTAAATTAAAGTACGATACATAGCTATTTTTATAGTAAGCGTCCACTTTAAATTGATTACAATATGTAATTAAATAAAAATTAGTTAAATAGCATAATTGTTAATTTTATTATGACACACATTAACTATCGCGTAAAGTGAGAGATTTAGGTGTGGAATGGTTCTTGTCTCTGATTATATTTTTCACCAAAGATAGTTAAGAGATTCACTTCTTATTTACATTATAACAAAATCAGTGGAATTATCTTACAATTTATTGCCTAGTTTTAAAAATTGTTATTAATATATCATAATTTATATTATAATTTCTAAATATGGTTTGAAATGATAAATTACAAAATTAAAAATATAAAAATTAATTTGTAAGTATCAGACCGAGACTAAAGCCCCGAGTCTATAGTATGATTATCTGAGGAGAAAGCCCTTAGAAAATACTGACCTGTGATTTATGGCCACCATTATTATACTATTTTATAATGAATCTCATTTTATAACTTCATAAAGGATAACTACATACCACATGACTTGAAACATAAATATATGAAAGTTGTTAGCTATTTTTGTAGTTGTAGGAAAAGCTCCTTCCTTTATGAATCTGGATTTAACATAATTTATATTTACTATGATATTTTGTTTTAAAAACATAACCATAATTTTGTAAAATTTAGAGCAACAAATTTGATATTTTCAATATTTTACTCCCTCGATTGTTTATTTTTTGTATTGATTTAAGAAAAACACGAGCAGATAAGGAAATGTACACTTTATTAAGAAAGAGCTATGTAGACATTAAAATCTCAACTTATTCCCTAGACTAATCTAGGAAAATAACCCTATTACCAGCAATGTTGATATAATGCACGACAGGAATATTACATGCCCAAGGATACTTATAAACTATCTAATTCTAGGTCAGCAGCAACAAATATCCTGCACAATCACAAGAAGTTGTAATATCCGAGGAACAGTACAAATGTATACGTTGGATTATAGATTTACAAACTAACTTAAGCTAAAACATACACTAAACAGCCAAAACAAGCACAAGGAGTTGTAAAATATGGGTAGCAGGATGGTCATAGTTATTGATATAGACCTATAAACTAACTTAAATTAAACTTGAAGTAGTAACATCCATAACTAGCACGCTTAAAGTTACTATCTATGAGACAAATAGAGCATACACAGGAATATACAACTTACAAACTATTATAGCCCAAGACAGCGATATCGGGCATTGAACGTTAAAATTTGGCGTCTTTACGTAAATTAAATAATACATTTAAATACTTATATAAATTATTTGATATATAGCTTATTAACAGATTGTGACCGCTTTGAGACCCGATCTGACTTCTAGCCAAAATATACAACCAGAAATATTATACATACCAGTTTCAAGTATTCGCAATCAATCAATCAATCAATCAATCAAAAACGACCAATTAAAACACTTAACTCTATTGATGACTATAATTTGATTTCGGTTTTATGTATTGAATTTGACTGTGATTTCAACCTATAAATAAAAATGAAAAAAACCTACACTTTGTGTCGGGTATACGGATGAAAATATCGACCAAAAGTAACTCGATTCAAAAAGGTCTCAGGTGTCAATGAGGGTATAATGTTAGAATTGACAGGGTACATTAATTTGTAACTGGAATGTGAAACCCCTCTCTAATAGTGTGTATTTGAAATTCATTATTATATTCTTCCCTTCCTTAGCCTAAAAAATCTATTTTTATATAAATCATTTTGTTAATTTTTGTTTACATTATTATGATGGGGGTTTGTGTTAGAAAGGGGGAGTTATTCAGTAAAATTTTTAAACACTATTCATGAAAATATCACGTTACTAGTGGGTTGATAAATTTGTACATCATTAAATTTTCCAAGCTATTAGTGGTTTTATTTTGCCTGGATTATAATCACTTCATTAACTATTACCGGCTCAAATTTGACGGACTAAATTATTGTTAACACGATTCCAGCATTTCCTTTATTTAGCTAAGATATAAATACAACAAAATATTGTGCTGCTGACTGGGACTGATTTTGTAAATAATACCTTTAATGATGAATATTATATTTACTTAAAAATACTATTTTAAAACAATTATTTTATGCATTTAATTTGCTATTTCTGAAATCACTGATTTTATTAGCACAAGACCTATAAATTGAGTTACATCTAGATCAGGCATAATAACCGTTTCCCCTACTGTTAATTAATTTTAGTGATAGGGGAGACTAGAATTTTCCTAAATATGTTGGCCATGTCAGGAATCAAATCCAGAACCATTAACTGAATGGGTAGATAAGCTTACAAATAAGGTAATATGTATGAATTTTTCCAAATCGTTTCTTGGTTTTTTCTAATATAAGATAGTAAGCAAATGGGTTTCAGTAATCCACACCTTGATATACTTTCGGGCTACGCACATATTTACACTAAGGAGGTAGGTTACCAGGAGGATAGTGTTAGTGAATTTGTGTGGAAAATCATTCAGAGGGAAAATTTACATAAATTCACATATCCCGAATCCAAACATTGAACTTAAGTTAAGTTAAGTTAAGTTAAGATAATATGGGAGAGATACCTTTGTCCATGTGCCCATGAGTGCCAGGATATCATTCCTTAGTTGAACTTTTGTTTTAATGGTTTATTATATTAATTTGGTTATTTCTTTGTTGATAAGGTCTGGCACTAAATATTAGTAGTTTAGTTTGTAAGTCATGTAATCAAATTTTTTTAAGATAAAGTATATTGGATTTATTGTTAAATCAAAAGATAGTAAATTGACCAATTTAAAAATATATATTCCTCCAAAAACGTTAAATAATGCTTTGAAAAAAATCAATACTTTACAAGCAAATGATTAAATTAATATTTTAAGGACATCCAGATAAAATTAAATAAATATATACTATTAAAATGGTTGTATGTACTTTAGTCATGCTTTTGAGATATATTTATGGAAAATACGAAAATATTATTATATAAATATAACTAAACCAAATAATTTCACTTATACTAACTTTTAATCTTGATAGAAACTAATAATTTTATTATGTTGAATAAAAATGGTAATGTGAACTAATTATCACGGAAATATTGCAAACAGATAATAAACAATGGCGCCTAGTTCTCCATTAGCACAGTACACAATTTATATTTATCATTAATAACAATTTATTAAAATAATAATATCAATGCCAGGAATTATCATAGGTCCAAAATAATTATGTTTACCATGTAGCTATTATAAGAGGCTAATTAAATTGAGATGCCATACAAATAACAGACGTATTCTAGCAGACATCAATAACGAGAGATCAAATTCTATATTTGAAAGCTATTGATTATGGCTTGACATTATGATAATATTTTATGTCGTTTTACATTGTCTATTAGAGATAAGAAAGAAAACTGAGAAAATTTAACAAGAACTATCAGTATGAAAAAAGGAATAGCAAAAAAATCATATAATAAATTTGTGTCCATGTTGCATAAATATTATTTCACTTTTAAAAATAATTAAAATATTTTTTTTCCCCACCATTTCTTAACTCCCCATGCCGACTATACACCTTTAATATACAATTTTAGTGGGGATGAGAAAGGCAGAATTTAGAGGAAATGTACTCCACCTTCCATTGTTAGTAAGGAGAGGGAAAACTAATTATGAATAAAACAACTTTAGTTCATTAGGTCTTGATTAAAAAGCTTACTTTTGAGTAACCGACGGATCAGAAGTTTGTACACATTAGTACAATTGACTAACAATGCGAACGAGCATAAGATATAATTAGTAGAAACTTAGTCACAAATATCTGTAGTAGATTATTTTTAAAATAGTTTTATTTTAAATCACAATTTTAGGAGTCATCTTGTGTTATTTTAATATGTCGTTGTTTTTATAAACTTTTTTAAAATTTCTTTAGCATCTTTTCTTACTACCCGTTTAGGTCATACGATTATATATTAGTTTCACCAATGGTTTTAGGGATTAAATAGGCTATATTAAAAGGAAGTGTACCCACATTTGCGTTAAGGGCAAATTGAGAACCATTTGGGAAATACCACCCTCGGTACACCCGACCAAGGTTTGCACCTTGATATCTCCGTCAGCGGCAGTATAGTCTACTACAAGATAAGCGTGGCCACTGAAGCTGTTTTTATCTTATTTAAATCTTCATATACAGTGGGGTTTGTCCATAATACGCCTTAATGCACAGGAAAACCATGACCAAAGTATTAATATTATTAGCACCACGTCTTACTACCCGTACGGGTTATACTCACTTACGCTAATGTGTAATGGTAGGGTGATTGTGAGATGAAATGGAGGACCTACAGTTTAATGTGGAATCCGAACCAACGGTGGAGGCCTGGTATTCCCCACATTCACAAGATATCTTGTCAGAGGGGAAGGAAGGGTTTAGTAATCAGATAAATTTGTGTCGGGATTGAGGATTGAACCCCGGACCCCAGCACAGAAGTCCGACACCTTAACCCTAGACCACCAGGCTACCCATGACCAACGTAAAAGTCATAATAGTTTAGAAATACAAAACTTCTTGCATTTATTCAAAGACAACTACCATTCATTTGTGTAATCACTAAACAAAACTGTTAATTTGATCAGGGCATATACGATAAAACAAATTTTAAATATCTTTATTAAATTTGATAGTTGCTATTTTCATCTACATTATTTAGGCAACTAAATGAGTCTCTATTTATTAAAATATTTATTTAATATAATTTCATATTTCCATATCCAAACAAATCACTTATGAACAAATTATATAAACAATATCATCCATGATCCCTATTAGATTTGATTTATTAATTTGTTCAATATATTGATATCTTAACATTTCTAAATTAAAATTTAATCCGAATCAAATGCAGTAAATGGTTTAATAATTGATGTTCATTCAATATTATTAGTTTATTTATCTTGATATTTGGGGCACCTTTTATAAAATTCAAACAGAGATTTCTGGTCAACAATGATATAATTTTTCTATTTAATAAATATTATTCTATACATATTGATTATATTTATCAAAATTTATAGATACATATCACATGTATTAGCCTATGAGCTTTTTATAGCTGTCACATATATCTATTAGTAAGAAAATTAGGGGTGTACACCAATAAACATAAATGGTTTATAGATAAACTAGATATTTTTAAGTAAAAATGTAAATTTAAAATATTTTATTTATATTTTGAAAATGTTTCTTTTTCTATTGGTTGATAAAAGATAATATGAAAATATGAATATAAAATTGTAAGGAATACTAAGCATATTTCTATACATTTAGATATGGTTTTTAGCCGTAATTTTGAAATAAAGAGTGCTAAATAATATTTCCTCGAATAATGGTTTCAAGCAGTCACACAGGAAATATTTGAGACTATTGTATAATATATAGTAATCATTGTATAATATGTATGTAAAAAAAAACCACTATTATATGCAACTCTAAACAGTCAGGCACGCTAACAAAGGCGTCAATCTCACAGCGTAGTGTTGGACAGTAACGGTCAGGTGGTGGTTTGAATATGGAATGGGTGTACTCGGGTGTATTTATCCACAAACTGTCTCCCTACGAATGCAAATACATTTGTTCCAAAACTCACCCTTCCTTGTATCTACCATATTGTTTAAATACGGACAATCTGACTGACAAGTATACAAAGGATTTAAGGATATTTGTGACTTTCTCTCGAGAACTCGGAAAGGAAGTATTGTGAAAGTCAAAGAAATCGAAATTGAGATTTTGATAAATGTTTACGTTTCATGACCACTTGAAATCAAAAACTTTGCTTTAGCAATGCTGTCTGTTTGTTTGTACCACGGGCTAGAGCTGAACATCTTTTACCTATTGGGGTAGAACTTGGTTTCTGGGTTTTTCATAAGTTTCCACTGAGGGATTTTTGGATTTAGATATCCAACCCTAAAGTTAAAGGCGATTTGCTGAGGAGCAAAAAGATAGTGTTTTTTTAAATTCACTCTAATGATTATGATTACATTTTATATCTGTACATTTTTTATCATAATAAACCATATGGCAATTCTAATTTTCTCATCAAAATAACTTTGAGGTTACTATATATAAGGAAAATTTCCCTATTTTCATAATTTCTAGAAATCTAATATTGGCATGCCAATAGGTCTTAAAATAATGTTCTATAGAAAAAAAACTGTGCATTAAAAATTGTGGATGGAATCAAGCTAGAAAAGTTTTAAATTAATAATTAATTCTCACATCTGTAAACTTTTACAATACTATATAACTTTAATTGAATTTAACTCATTATCAACCAATTAATTAAGCTTTGTCACTCTTATTTATTTTACCTTTTTCATATAAATATAAATTATTGTGTTCATTAAAAAATTCGATCTTGAGATCACGATAATTAATTAATTATTAGCACCGCGTCTTACTACCCATACGGGTTATACGCACTTACGCTAATGTGTAATGGCAGGGTGATAGTGAGATGAAATACCTACAGTTTAACGTGGAATCCGAACCACGGTGGAGGCCTGGCATTCCCCATATTCACAAGATGTCTTGTCAGAGGTGAAGGAAGGGTTTGGTTATCAGATAAATCTTTGCCGGGACCGAGGATTGAACCCCGGCCGCCAGCATAGAAGTCTGACACCTTACCCCTAGACCACCAGGTCACCTTGAGTTCATGATGAAATTTTATGTTTTATGTGAGCCCGAACAAAAAAAAAAGTAATTTACAGCTATGTCCTCAAGTCCTTTGTCCTGTTTGTTCGTGGCTACTGATATAAAATGGTTTTATGGATTTTGTTCAAATTTAATATTTAGATATTACACGGGTATACATCAGGACTAATTTTGGTTTTTGACCCTAGTCCTCAAATTAAGATTGGTTTAGTGATGTGTGATTTTTTTTTCAATTCAAAATTTTTCCAAGATAACTTTAAACTATTTTGTATAAAATGCATGTATAGGGAGCAGTTGAACTCTCAAATAGTACTGTATACTTTGTTTTTGGGTAGTAATTCACTAAACTTTAGTTTACTTATGAGGGATTTAAAAAATTAGAAATATTTTGAATAAAGCTCAATATTTATCTTAAAATATATATAATGGAAAGTGTTTGACATGATAAGTAAAACTGTAATAAGATATTTTGGAGGAGATTAATTAAAGGGTTGTCTAGTTATAAATGTTTTCTTTAAGACTTGAATATTAAAAAAATGGCTCAAGCAGTCTTTTTAAAATTTGTATCTGTTAGGTTTTACAAATAATAAATAATTAATACATCTGTTCTCTAATATAATTTATATTTTTTTACATGTATTTTTTTAAAGTTTAATTAAATAAAAGCTTTAATCTTTTTGTTCAATATTGGTATTGCGGGATCATTTTACACAATCAATAACCATGTTTTTCCTATATTAAATTAATTTAAATGAGTTTACTTATGACCAATTTTAAAAAGTTTAAATATTTTTGAAATTGACCTTCAAGAATAAGTTTAATATGTTACGGGTTAATATTTTTACAGGGTCAATATGAATAAAGTTAATTTTTTTCATATTACAAATAATTGTAGGTTTGTTTACAAGTTAATTATTTTAGAAAATTTTAAATTTGTTAGAAATAATTACACAGTTTTGTTTAAAATCTATATATAAAAAGTATGTATTGAGGTTAGCAAGATGGTGTATTTGTTTTTATTAAGAAAACATACTTAAGTATCATTTACTGAAAACTTTGAGTATATATTTTATTATGGCCAACAACCAAGAGTTAAGCTAAATTTAATCTTAATTTTTATTTAGCTTTTAAGACATATTTAGATTATATCTCTATTTTGACATTGTGTTTTAGTCACAGTATGTTTAAAGTTTTGTAACACAATTTAAACCAATAAAGTGTTTTTGTCCAAACATAATTGAAGAGCTGGCTAGTTTTCCCCTTTGCGAATTTTATATTCCATAAATACATTTTTTTATAGAATTCCCGTACAAAGAACTGGTACACCAGCTAGTAGCTATTAACTTTTAAAAAACATATAAATAAGTTTTTAAGCCTAAAACTTTACTCAATTCTAGTTATTTCCCCAAACATACAAACATGGGTTTCTATCAACTGTCAAACATGAATATTATATAACGTATGTGTTTGTGAACTATTATTGTGTTTGTTAGCTTTTGTAAATATACAATCTATTTTGTAGATATTATTTCTAAATATTTTGATTTATTTAATATTATCTTCAAAACCCATTATAAAAGACCACTATATTTACCCGGATAATGTATATCCGGGTAAATATAGTGGTCTTTTATAATTTATTTTATATGGAAGGTTGAAATTCCTCCATGGAGAAGTGTTTCAAAAGAAAATGAATCAACTATTTAAAGTACTCAAACCTAAAATGTAGACATAAGTAAAAAGTTTCTATTTGTGCACCCAAGTTTTCCCTCAGTACGTATGCAATGTCTCAGTTTTGTTGGCTACTCGTTTGTAAGTCACCCACGCAGGTTCTCACGCAATATAAAGAGGAAGACTAGCTTTATCTCTTTCTCTCTCTCTCTCTCTCTCTCTCTCTCTCTCTCTCTAATATATATATATATATATATATATATTTATATACTTATTTCTAAATTATAGCTCAAAAGATCTTAATAACGTGATTAATATATCTTTCTATATAAATAAAGAGTAAAAATTGTCCGAGGAGACTCCACTAGTTTCCCTTAAGAACTATACAGAGTTTAAAATTTTCATGGCCCCTTGTTTGGCATCCCTCCACACCAGCAATCACATAGTTTAGTATTTCAGGTTTATCATATTTTTGGTAGTAAAAACAAATATTTCCAAAAAAATGTTAGTAACAAGTCTCTACTTTGTATGTTTCTTATTTATTAAGTTACCAAAATAGGTAGTCACATTGTTAACGTGTAAGGCTCATTATTAATGAAGAAAAAATAGTCTAATTTACAAATTCTAAACATTTCCATGAATATTAAATAAAGTTTTAAAATGTCTATGTAAATTTGATTTTAAAAATAGACTTCCTAATAAAAACGTTGTCTAAGGCAATAAGTCCAACGTATTTGATTTAAAAATAAAGCGCCTTGCAATTTCTTTAAAAAGACATGAAAAGGTCTATACTTATAAAATAACATGTCCTGATTGATTGACTGACTGACTGACTGACTGATTCATCATCGCCGAGCGCAAACTATCAAGGCTACAAGCATGAAATTCGGACTGTATATTCATTTTGTTATGTAGGCACCCACTAAGAAAGGATTTTAGAAAATTCCACCCCAAAGGGGTCAAAATAGGGGATGATAATATGTATGATAATATGTATGAAAGTCCGTCATTTTGAAAGTTACATAAACAAAATTTTGTATTTCGGTTATTGACGTAAAACAAATAAATACGTGTTTCAGGAATTTTGGAAATTTTATTTAATAAGGGATGAAAAAGGGGGTGAAAGTTTGTATCGGACTTACATTATTTTTGATCTGAGGTCAAGTTATGGTCATCAACGTAACGTAATATTTTAAATTAATCTGTAAATACATATGTATATTTTCGTATTTGTATATAATCAACTTCCACGCGAGCAAAGCCGCGGGCAACAGCTATCTAGTCTTTCTATATTTCTTCGGTTTGTCATTCAACCCGCCTGAGATTACTGTGCAAAAGGCGTTAATATTTAAATTACAGTCAACCACAGTTAGAGTGAACCACTATGGACCAAAATACTAGTTCCCAATTTCAGAAGTTCACTAAAATTGAAATGTGCTGTATGATAGTTACAAGAATAATCAAATATAATGTCACAAACAGAATACAATTTATTGAAATTTTTTAATTATCATTTAAATAAACAGTTGTTTTTTATTGCTTTCTCGGTACCGTTTGAACTAATATTTTTTATGTGTCATTCTCAAGAGACTGCGGTTTTTCCACACTCGAAGTGATATTGTAATTACATTCAATAAACCTTAGAACTGTCTTTAAATCCTCCAACACCTCTTTCACCGTCAGGACACTTTATTAATTCTCACCATACTCATCTTCAACCTCTCTTAGTTTCAAGCAGGAACGAACGTCAACAGCTTCAATGGTGAGTGGCTTTCTCTAATGAGATTTTGTTTGTTATAGTCCTCCCCCCTCCCCCCCAGTGGGATGAATTGTCTGAGGTGTTATTCTCGCAATAGTTTTGACAGCTGATAGACCAGGAGATAAGGTTTTGAATCCTAGTTGGGTGTACTGAGCTGAGTGTGGTTTTTGTCTTAATGATTCTCTACTCTACTTATTAGAAAATTCGTATACACTTCATTTATAATCAGCTACCTCATCCCTTACACATTAGCTTAGTTAGTATATAAGCGTACAGTTGGATGTTTAGTGAAACGTGGTGTTAAAAAAAAAACTTCATTGTAAATATTGATATGTAATTAATTTAAAAATATTTGTCATTGATTAATTGTAGAAGTTCCTTGAGTGACAATCCGTCCTGGGTATCTTCCTGTCTTGTCTTTCGTTGCTGCAAACACACTATGGGCCGTATGCGAGAACTTGACTAAGTGGATGCAAAGTGGACATTAGTGTGGGTTTGTTTGCGTCATCAAAGGTTAAAAGGTGGACACATGGTGTGCCTGGGACCACACTATTGGTCCACTAAGCATTCGCTAACGTTCTTGCATACCACTCTTTGAGGCTTCAGCGCAAAGGTTCAGGAGCAGTGGTTCTCAGAATTTAGTCCTTTCATCTCCTTCCCATTATTTAATATCAGTTCTATGTGATACTATGCATTAAAAGAATTATGTTAGAGAAACTTTATCTTCATAATATAAAGTTAATATAGCATTTTTAAATGTTTGAAGGTTAGAATGATATATTTTCTTTGGCGGTTTAGTTTTTAGGTTCAATAAACTGAATTTAAATGTCATAATAAAAGATCTATTTTTAGACATATCGAAATTTATGTGGAATGAAAAAAATCGTATTAATTGTAGCCAGATGTTCAATACAAATGAGTCCACTAAATCCAGATTTGAGTAATGAAAATTAATAGTAAAATAAAATAGCCCATGAAAGGAAACAAACTCTTTGGTTTCTTTAAGTACGCGAGCATATTCCAAGATTCAGCTTGCTATTTATTTTTCTTGGTTTTTGAGATTCCAGGAGGAATAGACGCGCAGTTTTCAGGGTAAAATAGAATATAGTAGGAAGAAGTTAAAAATATTCCTGTGTGTTTATTCTCAATTTTTCCTAAGCACATAACTTTTGTCTTTTTGGTACTACCCACTTATCTCCTCACCTGATTTGATGCATCAAACTCGGAATATAATGAAAGACTAGATATAATAATTCTGAGATGCACACCCGAAGATTTACTTAGCCGTAAAAATCTATACCAAATTTAAGCTTTTATTTTGTCTTTGAAGTTAATTTAAGAAGTATTAAAGTGGTCAAAGGTCAGGCTCACAAAAATATTAATAAAAATAAACGCTCAATATTACACTCTTGATTTTTCCATAATGAAATTACAAGGCATCAGCTGTATGGATTTTCAAGAAACCTGCAGCTGCAGCAACAGAGCCCAAGGCGTCAGTGTCTTAATGTTATAGGTGATAGTTTAAATATAAATGCCTTAAGTTCACATTTTTAGACTTCCCTAAAGTTTCCTTTGCAAAAATTCTGGGGATTGCAGTTGCACTGTTAACGCATCTTAATTTACACTATTTTAATATAATATAATATAATATAATACAGTATAATATTTTCCTTTGCTACTCCGTAGTTGAAGATGCCTTTTATTGGGAAATTAGTCTATTATTATAAATATTTGTCTATACAAATTTAAAAAGGAGTCAAATAAAGATGGGAAATATTTCTTACGTATAATTTTAATTAGTCAAAGAAACACGATCTGATTACTAATGTGATTAGAAAACAACCAACTTTACCAAAATATTTATTTTATTTTATATTAAATTTTATGATTTAATAATAATTCTTATTTGGATTTTCTATTGATTTAATGATCAAGCTAGAACGGAAAAGAATGAATTATAGTTTCAGTAAGAGAATACAACATTGCTAACGTGTTTTCAAAATAAATTTGTAAAACTACAATTTTTTTAGATTTCAATAGAAAATATATAGCCTATGTAAGAATCAAATATCCGAAGCTATTATTCATGCTTATAGCAATAATAGCATTTTTAGATTTACGGATTGGGTTGAAAGACTTAAAAACTAAATTAATCTAAGCTAAAACGTCTATTACTATTAATACTACCCTTTTCTCCAGATATTTACTAATTTTAACTCACACATTTATTTAACTCAGGGCATTATATTTAATACAGTATAATCAAAACCAGTATCTATATTGGTGTTAGCAGACCAAGCACATATACAAATATTGATTATATTAATCAGCAGTTCAAGAAATCGTACCTGTTCTCGTGAATATTCATTATAATTAGATGTTGGCAAGAGAGAGATAAAAATAATCATTTGTTTAGAGGGTAGTTTTAAAAATTATACTAAATCAAATATCAATCAAATATTTATGTCCTTTAAAAAAATGGAATTATAGTTATTGTTGGTTTTTAAGGATAAACGATTAAGGATGAAATAAAAAGCTAGGTCTAAACTTTTGTTTTTATTAATACAATATTTTCTTTACACATTTAGTTCACCAAAGTTTTAAGTAGAACTTTAAGGAAAGATTAGCACAACATATTTAAGCATTTATTTTACCTTAGTCCCAGAAATGTTTATAAAAGCTGAAAACTAAATTTTTACTCAAGTTTTAGTTTTTAATACCTAAATACACCATTTTATTGTACTGCACATGGTCTAAATATAAATTGAATTTAGTCTTATTTGTCCGTGACGGGTATATGGGATTCAAATCTTCGCACCTGTGGTTTATTTTTACCAGAATGATTCTCACTCTTACTACACGTAAATGCAAGTACATCTATTATACATTTTAACTACATTAGCTTGATATTATAAGTATGTATGCTTCTAACCCAAACGGATGACTGTCGATGTGCAAAAAGTATATTTTACACTGTGGTGGAAAATAGTGTGATACTCTTATATTGTCTGAATCAAAAGTTAAATAATTATTTTTGTTGTTAATATTTGTAGATAATTTAGGATTTATCAAAACTATATGATATATTCATATATATATGTGTGTGTGTGTATTTTTATGATGTGGACCTTAATATACCATATTTTTGTTCACAACCTATAAGTAAATATTCTCATTAATTTTAATTCAATGGCCATATGAGATATTATAAATTTTTAATAAAAAATTACTACATATAATAACATCTATAATTCGCGTTATTAGACTTAGAATTACAAATTATCTTAAGTAGAATGTATTCGTTACTATTGCTGAAAGGTCAAATTCATCACTATCGTGTTAGACTGGCCTGATGATGATAAGGAGAATCATCTTACACAGTAAATGTCCTAAAACATATCAAACATATTTTAATTGTGAATATAGATAATATTTTAAAATCTACGGTTCATAGGCTATTTATATTATATTCTAATGAATATAAAATATTGAAGTGAATAATAATGTGATATTTTGCGTTCTATTTTGGTAACTTTACAGTCCATTTTGCATGAACACAATAGAACAAATTAAAAATTAAAATTATGCACTTAAACAAGCGAAACCAAATAAATAAAGGCAATCTATTCAAAATTACTATTGCGACTTTGATTGAATTTAAAATAACTATAATGTTATAAGACGTAATATATTGTTTAGTTAATTAAATATCACCTAAAAGAAAAAAATAGCCACTATACCTTTTTTCTTATTTCAACTGTGCTTTGTCCTAACTAACTTATTTAAACTAATTTATTTTTATATTTGAAATGTGTGTATCATAAAAATACAAAATTATAGAGTTTGGCCTATCCATAGCTAATAAATTCTATACATTGTACTAGTGGTTATACTACGAGTTTAAAAATATCAGGTCTAATATTTTTTACAATTTTTTTGTATGAAACTCAGAATAAAAAATAAAATTAATCTTACTACATATATACTTTGTAGTTTTTCTTTTGGTGGCTTGGGTATATAAATTTAATTTGTTAACTATTACATAGCTAAAGAACATAATACTTAAAATGGTATATTCATATTGCGAACAAAATATAAAATGAATAAAATAACATACGAACATACTTTTGAATATGGTTTGCAAAATAAAAATCTTTCTTTAATAGCTAACAACTATTATAAGAAATATAATTTTATTTTGAAAAGCTTGGTGACATAAATTTATTATGATAAGTAAATATCCTATGATCACACTTAAAATATAGTTTAAACCCGTTTTCTGATGGTATGTAGCATTTTAATAAACATAGCTAGCAGCGCGTCTTACTATCCGTTCGGGTTATACGCTAGGATTTTAATAACACAACATAATAATCCTTGCATTGTATTGATAACCTTAGTTTTGTGTATGTTATTAGTCCATATTTAGGGATAATGATATAATAATAATAATTATCAGCACATCTTACTACCCGTTCGGGTTATACACTTAATTAATATTATTATTATTATTAGCACCGCGTCTTACTACCCATTCGGGTTATACGCACTTACGCTAATGTGTAATGGTAGGGTGATTGTGAGATGAAATGAAGGACCTACAGTTTAACGTGGAATCCGAACCACAGTGGAGGCCTGGCATTCCCCACATTTACAAGATGTCTTGTCAGAGGTGAAGGAAGTGTTTGGAAATCAGATAAATCTCTGCCGGGACTGAGGCTTGAACCCCGGCCGCCAGTACAGAAGTCTGACACCTTACCCCTAGACCACCAGGTCACCTACAATTTTTAATGAAATGGCTGCTTTGTTGTTACATCTTTTACAAACCAAATAATTAATATATCTATTATTAAATAATTTACTCCTATCTGTGCTCTTGGAATTTAACTAATTTAATGGGGCAGGGCTTGGACATATTAAGTGAATAGATAAGTAGGGTCGTGTTTGAGTGGAGAAATATTGGGAAATCATTTATAAATAACCGCCCTCTATTATCCGTTTTTGATTCGACACATATATACACCGGTCCACCAGTACAATTATTTGGCTATTTACTATGTTTAATAAAATATCATTATTATATGTTAAATATTTTTAAATATATTATATTAACAACCCCATTAATATTATATTAAAATAATTATAAAGTATGAATTTTAATAATAATTTACTCATTTCTGCCACCGTCAGTCTAAGGTGTCCCTTGTTCAACATACCATAATGTATTGTCGATAAAAAGGATACTAGGCTTTTAATCCTGGTCCAATATAACGTGAGAAGATTTTATATTACAATTGGTTCACTTTAAATTTCACCAAAATGCCCATGTTATTTCTACAAATGATACCTTCTTCTTTCCTAACCCAAGAGTAGAAAAAATGTGGATAACACAAACAGTGAGTAAGACGTGGCGATTAACATTAAATAATAATAATAATAATCATAATAATAATAAGGTAAAGTAAGCTAGAGAGTTAAAGTAAGATTTTAAATATAATTTGTAGGCCTAATGCATTATAAATTTATTTGAGTGATAGGCTTATTGGCTGTATGTATCATGGGAGAAAAAAATACTAGTAGAAGGAAGGAATGAATTATTGAATAATTCGGGATAAATGTATTGACAGGTTTTATCTCTATTTCAGGGAGATTTCCCGCTAGCCACCCCACCCCTATTTCTAGCCCCCTAAATAAAAAGGGGGGAAGGATGGGCTGACGGAGTGAGGGAAAGAATTTTAAAAACACCCTCAAATTCTCTCCCTCACTCCGAGAAAACAAGTTGAGCTGATGCTGCGCCTTCTCTGATTGGTGAGTCTGAGTATTACGTCATGTCCGGCGTACAACAATTTCTCCTGTATTTCTAACGAAAAAACAAAAAATAAAACTAACACCAAAAAGTAGCCAGGCCTATGTTTTTAATAAGATCTGAAAGTAACAATTCCATTAAAATGTTTTTGTTTGATTATTTTGCAAAAAATAAACCTGTGTATTTGGATATATATTTTGTGAGTGCATACGTGTGCTATTTCTCTGTACCTGGACAAAATGCAGCAAAAAAAATAAAAACCCACCCAACTACAGAGGCCTTTCCCTATCCCCCTCTTCCCTTCCTCTCGCTCAAAATGTTATGCAACGAGAGTAAAGAGCCCTCCTCCATAAATTGATATGACGTTGAGTGAGGTACTGTATAGTCCTGTGCAGCCGTGTACTCTATTTTCCATATCGGTGCAGGAGATTATTTGTCTGACTCTCTGTAGTGTCGTATCTAGTACAATGGGCTGGGAAGGTTAAAAATTATGTGGGTGGGTGGGTGGACAGGGTATGTATAGTAGAATAACTGGGGGGCCCCCAATGAATCTATCCTCTGCCGCAGGAACCTAATAATTTTAATAAAATATTTAAATGTGTTAAACAAAGCTAAAATTAATATCACGGAAAATTACACTGTAAAACCATGTTTATGTCATGATATTCAAAAAGTACACATATTAATAATACCCTCAAAACTCCCAATTGAAAAAAAATATCCAAATGGTATCTTTGATACATAGTATAACACCCATTGCAACAAAGGTAAATTTTGAGATTCACAAGTTGCAAGATCACTGATAAATCCTCGTATGTAAATAATATATAGCTATATATTATGTATATATAATATTTATATATATATATTATGTGTATATATAATATTACTAATTAATTACTATGTATATATAGTGCATAAACTATATACAAATATATATTAATATTACTTGGTGTAATTATTTTGTTAGTTAGAAAATATGCCACTTGGTTTTTCAAATATGTATATTAACTCTTCATATTTTATGTTCTGTAATTATGATTTTTCCCAGATGGTAACGGAAAATAATGAGGTACATACATTAATAAAAGTGCACCACGTCACACACCCAAGTACAGACTATCTTAACATTTGCACTACCAAGATAAGGTGGAGGAAAGTAGACTTTAGAGGAAATCTACTCTCCTTTGTGTGATTGAAAAATAGGAGGAAAACATTTTTAGTAGACCAAATCCTGGGTAGTATTCTCCGATGGGATTTGACCCCCTACCTTTCCGTCACATGAAATCCAGACAAGATGAGACTGACTCCTTTTAACGAGTGCCTACTGGTCCGAGTAGTAATACACGTTGTCCATTGTAAACTAGTTATACTTGGAACTATCTTAAAAACCTTTTGGTGGTAGACAATAAAATAATTCCAGATAGTCATTTCTTTATTGATCAGGATATCAACTAGATATCCACTATGACGACTGAGGTGGTGTAATCAATGTGTTAGATTTGGCTTAAGGCCTATTATGGGGTGAATAATTTAGGGACACCTTTAATCTAACCTTTCTCTTCATGTTACTTTAGGCTATATAGTTAAATCTACTGATGGAATATGGATACACAATAGGAACGTGATAGTTGTGAGTTCTCTCTAAGCGGGGAAGAATGGACTAGATACATATTTAGATCAATATAATAATAACAACCTTATGAAAACGGCAAAAGTTAACCGAATAATTTTTTTATAAATTAATACGTCAAGCCATATATTTTTCAATTGTTTCTTGTATCAGTTTGAACAGTTGATTATAATTCCTCTTCTATTTTACAGTTTATTATTCAACAAACTAACTATTTTTACACCACAAAAGGAAACACTGTTTTGGAAACTATTAGCGGTGACCTACCAACTACTATAGCAGTAATATGATTATTTTATAAACCTGTATGACTATCTTACTGACACCGAAGAGTTTTAATATAAAAAATCATATAAAACAAACTTAAAATGTATTTATACATAAGTTGATAATTAAAATGAAACGGATTTTTATTTATGTCTTCATCTTCTTCTTTGGTCCTCTACTCTTAGGTTGGTTGGCAGCAGCCCTCTGTTTTGCCCTTCTCCTTGCTTTTTTTTATTTCCTTTTCAAACTTTTTTGTTCAAGAGTCTCATATGGCTATTAAGTGTAGAATAATAACATCATAGTGAGAATACTACCCGAAGGTTGGTCCTGATGTGTTTACACTCACCCCGAAAGGCACACATCCCTTTGTGTCTTTAGAGTCTAGGGTTTCCTCAAAGTACGGTAGTTTAACGTTTCTTTTCACACTGCATTTCTATAAATGAGCGAATTAGAGATTACAATTTTAACGGAAAGATATATCGTATAACTCTTAGGAATCTACTACATGCTTCAATCAGTTTGGGACACAAGCCTTCACTTACCCTCAAAATAAAGTTGTAGGACAGTTTTCATCGCTAAGTAAAAATCTGTCAACATAAGCCGGGTTTCAATCCATGAGAATTGCGTCCTGAGGCCAGTATTACGTTCGTAGACCCTCAAGGCCTTCAATATGTGAGGTCTCACTAAATTAATCCTTAATTTTTTTTATGGCATTAGTAACTCTCAAGTTCAATGTCATTGACGCACTTACTTAAATAGAGCACCTACCCTTATCCTGAACTAGTTCCATCCAGTCTACCATACTACACCCTCTCTCCTTCAGGTCCATTCTAATGTTATACTCACATCACCATCTAGGTCTTCCCAACGGTCTCTTCCCATTAGTTTTGCCAGTCAGTACCCCAAACGATTTTCTAGATTTTTGATTCATTCTGCATGTCCTGCCCACCGTAATATACAAGAATAGACTATTCTAAAAGTCTTGGGATTAGTACAGGGTATTTAGCTAATAATTATGTAACCTCCTCCACTCCCCAGTAGCCTCATCTCTATTTGGAGCAAATATTTTCCTTAGCACCTTGTTTTCAAACACCCTAAATAGAATTTGATCATGTAAGATAAGAGATCAAGTTTCACATCCATAGAAAACCACTAGTATGTATATTGTTTTATATATTCTGAGTTTTACAATCCTTGACATCAGGCGGGATGTCATAATGCATTTAAAAATGCTGTTTTCGTAGCAAAAAGAAAACATTCAATACAATAATCGAGTACAACCTTTTCTGATAAGCAATCTTTTGAAGTTAATAAATTTAAAATAGATTAAAAGTTTTACTATTCATCCATAAAAGTTACTTTAAAATATGACAATTTTTGTATTTACTGCCATGAATAATATTTATTAAAAATAAACTGTCTAGAATATAATATTTAAATAAATAGTTTACTATAATTGCCTCAACGTGGAAAGGATGAGTTTGTTTACTTAAACAAAATTTGTTCAGATCAGGTTCATTCTAGCGTAATACAGACGCAGGTAATTTGTAACTGCAGGTAATTTTTTGTAGTTTTGTTTATTATCAATTCTTATAAAACACGTTCAAAAATATATGTATATGAAAACAGCACAATATTTATTGGTTCATAGGTTAAAGCTAGATATTCACTTTTTACATTCAAGCAGAACTTCATAAAGTCGGAGGAAACTAAAAATAATCGTTTCAAATATGAAATGAAAGATGAATTGCATAGATCATTGATCAATGATGTAAAACTTCCCCAAAAATATTCTGCAACATATTATCCTTTAGATAGGTAGGTGGGGTACAGATACTCGAATAGGTAGGTGGGATCCTCACAACTCTCCAAAATAAATATTTTTAATCACTTTATTTTATTATAGTTGATATTACACTACCCTTATCAGATAGAAGAATGTACAAATAATAAACTTTAAGTCATTTAGTTAATACTTGTTATTTATTTTTCCCAGAATAAAATTTTTAAAACGCATTTTTTCATTTTATTTCTCAATATTATTTATTATTTAAAAAATATAGCTTTGATTAGAATAAAAATTAATATTTTCTGATACTTACTAAGAGCATAAATTATAAATCGCACAAAACTTTCATTTTAATATAGATACAATATTGAGTTGAAGACAGGACCATATTTATATTTTTGAACTAAAAATTACTAAGCCTCCGGCCTTTCTTAAAAAAAAATTACGTTAAAAATTTTGTGTTAAAGTATATGGAGGGACAAATAAAGAGAAAGAAGCTTACTTGGTTTATCGAATATTCCTAAACATTTCTTTTCTATGTCCCTAAAGATCTTCTCCAGAATCAGAATCTTATGATATAGTTAGATTTAGTTTACCTCATGTGTATGTGCCAGCAATTATCAACACGCCTAAAAAAGATCTAATTTGGACTTGATTAGTTTTCCAGCACTTGCTTTTGTTTATATACAAACTTTCAATAGATTTTAGCTAAATATTTGTACAATCTGTAATTAAATGTACAATGACGTCATCAATCAGAAGATCAAAACATTATTGTTGGGTCTTGGCTAATTTATTAACATGCATGGTTTCCGGTAAATGGGTGACCAAATTATATTTGCTTTTACTGACTGATGTAGAAGCTGTTTGTCTCCCCAATTTAATTTTACTATTTATTTTGAGGCAAAATTACGTTGTTCACTATCCGACTGGTGATGACTATATTCACAGTAAAATTCACCAGCATTAGAGTCACTGAACTATTATATATCACTGTCTACATAACTAATCTCTTTCAATAACTCTCGTATACGCTCCTATTCTTTTTCATAAGACATTTTGACGAAAAAACCCCTCAAACATAACAAAACCTAAAACAAAACAAAGCGTAAAATCTTACTTGTTTCTAACTTACTAGTTCAAAGTAAGGCTGCTACAATATGATCTTTGTTCAGTTTATTTTTTTCTAACCAGTAGGGCCAGTTTATAGTTTGTAATTTAATATTATTTTACAATGTGCCCATAATTGTATGTTTTTGAAAAAAAATTAAAATAATAATATTACATTATCGGAGAGATCTATTTATAATTGACTATTTTACAATAAAAATAACAACTCAAATATTTAACATAGTATAATATTAAATATTGTTGAAGCAATAAAATTAAAAGCACAATTTATAACAATGCTAGATGAGCTGGTGGAAATATTAGTTTATTCATGCACGTTATTATTTTAAACTAAAGATGTGTATGCAAACATTTTATCTTTGTTTTGTATAACATTATTTTTAGCAATGCATTCATCAGAATATATAGTGAGAGTTTATTATAACGGGAGGTTAGAAGTATATCTTGGAGGAAAGGCACAATCACTAGTGTAGAGAAGAAATGGAAAAATTACAATAATAACCCTCAAGTGAGGAATCATCACGCAGCCATTTTACTGAAAACGTATTATATTATGAAACTTTCTTAGTCCAGATTTGGGAAATTTTGCCACCAATCGCCACAATTGTCAAATTGGCCATTGTCCATTAAAGTGTGATGAATTTGAGTTTGCCAGCTCTCAAAGTATATTAACCTTTTCCCTGACGATCTGTGTTAGTTGTAGCTGGATATTTCCTGCATCCCATTGAAAGCACTCCAATTTCTGTATAAAGTCATTAATGCAACACTCTCATCAAATATATTTTCCAACACTTCTTTTAATATTGGCTTTAGACAAAATTATTGTCAAACATTTTTATAATTGTATTATATTTTAAATTTGAGCCGTTTTCATCATTGGCGTCTTTGGAAATTGTAATTGAATTGTCAAAGCCCTGGCTTTACTTGTCCAAATAGTATATGTTGTTTTAAATATTCGATTGAGCAACCTAATTTCTCAAATTTTACATTGTGTATTGACTATTTTACTTCTCATTTGCTCCAACTGTGGCCACGATGAAATATATTTCCAACTTTTGTCTTTAGTATGCGTCTACTAATGCTAACTGACAAATATTTAATTGAAATTCAGTATTTTATTTTATTTTATTTATATAGCTAGCAACAATATTCATAATACCGGTGATGGATGCATTAATAACTAACTGCATCCAAACAAAGAGTAAATAACAAATTATTTTATTTACTTGAAACAATTATTATTATTAAGTTAATTTATATTAAAATTTGAAGCTTAAAGCTTTAATTAACGAAAACCACTACCCCTTATTCGTTTGATATCTGCATCAGCACTAAACAAACAATTGATGTTCTTGTTAAGCTAAATTAAGAATTCAATTTTAAATAAAATTTTACTGCCCGATTTAAAATAATAATCAATAATTTATTCGTTATCTATACATGTTTTGCACAAGGATAAAAATAGTAAAAATTTCATCTCAAGTATAAATAACTACATTCAGATTGAATAAATCTTTAATGCCATTTTTCCTTTTAAACTTCTCTTTCTTAAAAATTATTTCTATCTGTAATCCAAGACTAGCCTCCCGTCCAAGTTATCCAAAGTATATAATTTATAAGGAATAAATACTCTTTTAGAAAGTTTTTCTGAATTTGAATTTGATTAATTGAAAGTGAGAAACAACTAGGTGAAAAATCTTCTCCATATGTAGAGGCGGCATTCAAACCACCACCTTCACTTTACTATCAAACCCCACAAGATAATACATATAATAACAAAGTCTATTCATATGGACCATCCAGTGTGGGGGATAAATAATACTTTAACTATTAAAATTATAATTATTATTCAATTTGTTTTAAATCCAAGATTTGCACAAATAAATTGGTTATTAAAAAAAATCAGTTATTACACTATAGATGTTATTCTGAATCAAACTCAAAGATTTTTTTTAAAAATAATATGATGTTGTAAACTTTCCAGATGCTAACCCTAAATATTTTAATTACAATATATGACAAGCCATTTATAAAATAGATATATTTTCTTTTAAGTACATATTTTAGTATATTTGTCAGAATTTAAATTTTAAAAATACCAATTTAAAATATTTATAGGTACATATTTTATAATAATATTTTACTCGTAACAGTGGTCATGCGGAATATATGTCAGGCTTATCTATTCCCGTATGATGGTGATCAGGATGTCGGTGCTTGAATCCACGCAAAGTGTACTAAGGTGTTTTTTTTTACAAAGGGTTTCCCACTTTCCCTCTACAAAAACATAAGTACATTTATTCTAAATTATATCTTCTTCATCATTAACGTGGGTTAACGTGAACAAATGCGGATATACAAGATGTTTAATAAGATAGAGTGAAAATACTGATTTTAATTTTTTTTTCGGGTGCTTTGATGTATCAGCTTCAGTATCGTGGCGAATAGTCTTGCTACAGTAATCAGAGTTGATTTAAATTGCATCTGAAAAAGTTTTATCAGTCATTAGAGATTATTGGCCAAATATCAACAAAAATATATTTCTACATGAGGAATATAAAGCAGTATCTATGCACGACATATTTAAGTAGGACCAAAGGACCAAAAATATATCACAGTTACAGTTTCAATAATCAATTTTTACCCTTACATTATTCCACATGACGAAACTGATAAGCTTTTAATATTAAAAATGATAAAATCCTTCTAATTTATGAACTAAAATTAACACACTGTACACATAGTTTAATTTCTCACTGAAAAGTCATTTAACAAAAAAATGTGTGTTTTATACAAATCATCACCTAATTATTTTGTATTTCATTCCATATTCTTTGGACATTCTAAGAAACTGTTACGTTACTAATCTGGAATGAGTAAAACTACACACTCTGTAAAATAATCTAAAGTGGATGTACAAAACTACAGTTTCTTTTGTATGTGAGCTAGATTTTGATTTAAAATAAAATATTTTCAAAGTCTTGAGTTGCGTTTATAAATATTAAGTACATTTCTATCATAATTGTATTAAGATGAAGCTTGAAATGAACATTCAAATTCTAGCAACAATTTTATCATCGCGTTTAAAGCATTGAAAAAGTCTAATCTCAAATACCGTCCGAAAAGGGCTCCAAAACCAGTTTTTAGAGCAATATTTAACCATTGGTAGCTCTGCCACCCCTTGAATAGTATAGTTTAATTTTTAATTATAATGACCCAAACATAGTAATGCCAATGATCCTGGATGTAGAAACATACTCAAGCAATTTAATACATTATTTAATATAAAAGTGATTTGATGATGGCTATAAGTTAAATACAAGAATTTTAAAGCTAATTTTTTGATTAGTAATCTAATATTTTTAAGTATTTATATTCATTTTAATGGAATGTGTAGGTTTATCTGACTATAAATAATACAATTAACTTGTTTAATTGCGTATTTTAAACCAATTGTAAGATTTCTGAAACTAAAGTAAAAAGTATTGGTAGCAAATAAAGTTACCAAAATCTATAAGAAATTAAATCATTATTTCTTTGGATTGAATATCATTATTAGTCAAGGAAAGGTATGGTTTGAGGTAAAAGAAACTGTAATAGAAATTAATTTTTCAATATCGTGTTCAAAAAAATATGCAGAGTAACATATCAAAGGTTCACACCAATTAGTGCAAGGGAAATTGCCACCATCTTGAAAAAATGGCGGCAAAATTAGGTTTTCTACTCTTATGTCGTAAATAAATGCATGTGTGTTAATCTTTCATGAGGAGGACAAAGTGAAAGATATTACAATTCTTCGCAAATTCAATCCCCACATTTTTTTAAGGAAATCGTTATAAAGATATCACCGATTATATTGACACCACGTAACTGCTCTATGGAGATTTTATGAATATAGTCCAGGGAAGATATATAAATAATAGCCCAAACCCCCAAGAAACTGGAATATAAATAAATTAACAGAGTAACAGATCCAAAGTTCACACCAATTAGTGCTAAGGCCACCATCTCCGTCTTGAAAAAATGGCGGCTAAAAAAGGTTTTCTAGATTTATCTTGTAATTCTATTGAAAATGAAATGTTCACTGTATATAACATAATTTAAAAATTCTTTTAAACTTATTATAATTGGAAAATAAATGTAAATTGTTGTTAAGATTTTTTAGGATTAGAACAACAATAATAAATTTTGAGAAAAAGCTATACTTGATGGCAGATATTGTGGGAACTATCCTTTCAGGTGCAACAAAGCATTTGGCTTTAATTACTTTTGCTGTCAGTATTTTTTGGCGCAAATGGGTCACAGCGACTCATACGGTTTACAAGCAAATGACGTGACCATAGCACTCTCTCCTGCCAAAGCTATGTCTGCAGGAATTTGGTTTGGGGTAGAAAACTGATCTGCGAAAGTGGCCATATTTTTGTCATTCATTATGTTGTTTAGTACCTTTTGCTTGTCTATTACAAAAATTCTTGACGTGCTATAACATCCAGTAAAGGAATGAATACAAACATCAAATCCAAGACATTGTTTTAAATCATATATATCTAATGTTGATCTTTTAGGTTTCAATCGATCAATATCAGTGAGGTAGTACAAACAGAACTTGTTGGGCTTACAGTGGAAAAACAATAGTAAAAGGGCATCGGTATATTCACCAATTACAGTAACATTACATGTTTCACTTAGTTGTACAGCTATTTGGGCAATCTCTGTGTCAGCATTCTCATATACATAAATAACATTAATCCCTTTTTATTAAGATGCTCACCTATGAGGAACAGCATTCTCTGTTTGTGTTATTGTATAGTAAATATTATCATTCCTTCCAATTAATATTGTTTCGGGAAAAGAATTGACCGTGGTACTGATGCTTGGGCTTACTCTGCGTTGGTAAGTATAGTCCTTTATGGATGGGCTTTCTTCATAGCCATCAAAAATCATTAAAAATTTGCCGTATTTTCGAATAGAAAAATAGGCATAAGGAGTAGCAATATCTGCATAGGTTGCTTCATTACGCCATTGGATATGGTGAAGAAAGGTGCCTCCATCAAATACATAATATTGAGGGCAATTAGGGGTCTTGTCTTGCAAAGTCTGCCTTCCGACATGCTGCGGAATACTATGTGCCAAATGAGATTTGACAGCCCTTAAAAGCATTGTCCTTGATTCAAATAAGGAAGAAGTAAATGCACATAGCTCATAATTATGTTAATGCTTCATCTAGGCTATCACAAATATTTTCTTAAATAACAATCCTTGTTCAATGCTCACTTCATTAATTAGTTTCACACTAGAATTAGATGAAAGTGTGCTAGCTGCATTTGAGCGTCTTGTATGATATTTGTATACCTCCTTTCCTATCATTTCAGTTAACACAATTTATTTAGCAGCAAAACCTGAAAAACAAATAGAATAATGATTTAGATGATAGTTATAATAGTGATTTTGATACAAAATAACTATTATCATTACAAAAAGTTTCTAAATGGTTGCCTGCCATTGAGTTATTACAGTATAGTAGTAATAAGCTACTAATGTTTACATAAATCCTTGGGTAAAAACAGTATTACACAAAGATCTACTGGAGCAGTTATGTGGTGTCAGTATAGTAAGGAATATCTTTGTAGATATGCCCTTTACAAAATTATGGGGATTGAGTTTGTGTAAAATTCTATTATCTTTCATTCGATAGTTTTGAAAAATTAACATACATGCAGCCATTTATGAGATGAATCTAGAAAACCTATTTCCACCTCAATTTTTTCAAGATGGTGGTAGTTTCCTTAGCACTAATTGGTGTGAGCCTTAGATATGTTTTTACGCACATTTTATTTTAACACGATGGTGAAAAAACTCATTTATATTGCAGTTGTTTTTTAGGTTAAGGTTGTTTTTTCCTGATCTATCCTGGACTATATATCTAATGTTAGTTTCAAATACAATCTAATAGTAAAATACTCTAGCATATAAAGTGATAGCACAATGTTCTAGTAGCGAATTTAAATCTAATATTAAGATTAGCCTTAGAGTTTAGCCTATGTTGATATCAATATCATTTGGCCCTATTCATGATTTTGTGCGGCCCACATCACTATGATGAACCAACATGGAATACAAACAGATTATTCTTTATTATAAGCATTGTAGCAACACACAATTTCTGTTTATGAAGTATGGCCGTTATTTTGGAAAAGCTAGCAGTGATGTTGATATACCAAATGTTTACCCTTTATTCAATCGAAGATATATTTTAAAAAAAATGTTAATTTTATACACAAAGTTAGTGCAGCTTTGGGCACAACTTAAGTGTGTGAACAGTATCTTATCTTATTTAAAGGAACGAATACCATAGAGATAATGGTTTATGGATAAGTATTTGTTATTCCTTATAAAAGCGAAGCCACCACACCTTTTAAAAGACTAACACTCACACATTGCTGCAAATGAAATATGTCATATATCTGATAAAATATAGAAAGTACAATAAATCTTGAAATTGTATCTAATATTAATTTCCTTTTGTATAAATAACAATACAAATACTAGATTGTGACATATTAAATTTTATTAATTTTCAATTTTTATATGTTCTTTAGGATGAAACGAGTTTTTCACGATGGTCCTTAAATATTAGTTTTTTAAGTAATGAAACATATAGATTCTTAGAGCTTACAGTTACAAAACCAATCTGTAGCCGCTACTACACACAAGTAGTCCATTGAATACTAGCATTACTAAAATCACTAAACTAAATTAACTAAGTGTATCAAAGGCTTATAAAGTTAGTTTTTTCTAGGACGGTCCACTGGAAAATGCTACCGTACCTTTAGCCTACAGAAGTTTTTATACATATATATTGACCCACCTACGGGGGGACTTCAAATTCTAAGAGGGACCAGACCCCCTTGAATCCATCCTTTCTACACCTTTGATATTTTTCATGTAAAACATTGCCAGACATCAAATTTTAACAACAATTTTGGGTAGTTTTCAAAATACCTATAAATCGATTTTTCTCTGAAAAACAAGATTAAATTGCTATTCATTATATTATACACTCCTATATATATTTTAAGCATAGATCAGTTTTCAAGAAACATCTAATTGTCAGAAATTAACCGTTAATAAACTATCTTTAAACGAATTTTCTCCTTAAAGATAGGTATACAGTATTATTTGTCATGTAAAATACACCCTCTACTTCCATTTAAAGAAATTTCTAGAGCCATTATAGAAATTCTATAATATCACAAAAATAGTAATAAGTAAATAACACATATTTTAAGGAATAAAATTAAATTTAAAAATCTCTTGAAACTAATGGCAAATAATGCCGAGTTATCAAGTTTAAAAAAAAACATCAAACCACATAGGTTGTGACAACAGGTACAAAGAGAAAAGCCCAAGGGCCTACAGAATTTCAAAATCAACTTTTTTAGGTTTGGAGGCAATATTCATCATGATATTGAGGTCGATTTATTAACGATTTCAATTTTCCTCTCTAGATGGGAAATTAAAAATAGATATGTTCAAAAAGAATATATCGTTTCATGAATAAAATCATCTTATAAATATATTAATATCTTATTATTATTATTATTATTAGCACCGCGTCTTACTACCCATTCGGGTTATACGCATTAATATCTTAAGTGAATACAATATTGTTAATATTAGCAACATTGGCATTATCATTACCCGCACCAGTGAGCACATGGTCAGTATCATTAAGTCTGGTTTGCGGGCAACGTAGACGTTGGTGTTTGAGTCCCGGCTGAGTGGACTGATGGTAGCTTTTCCAAAATGGTCTCCCACTTAACCCCCAAGACAAAGCCGTTAAATTACAGTCATATAAATATAACGTTATTAGTAACTTACACATGCGTTTAACCGAATAGTTATGGAAATTCTGAGAAAAAAAAAAGTAAAAACAGAACTCACCTCTTTTGATATATCGTAGGGAATAGTTTCTGCTGGTGATTCTTTTACTAACCAGGTGTAGACCAATTATCTAGATTTTTTTTATATAGTTGACGAATTTTCATATAACTTCCAATAATATTATACTAGCAACAGGGCACTAATATTTTACCACTGATACCCATCTCCCAAACAACCTTTCAAAACCTTATATTAAATAGTAATGCTGCTAACAATTCGTGTATGATTTAAAAAAATGCATCGTTATTAAATAATATTTGGAGTAAGTAGGTTTGTTGAAAGAATTGGTGGAAGGGTAATAAATCTACCAACATAAGCTAGACACTCCATATATGACAATTGTATTTATTAAAAATAATTTTTCCTTTTATCAATTCCTTTAGTAGGTCTTACAGGTGAGACCAAAACTATTTACCTTTTATTGGACCAAATTTACTCAGTACATTCCAAGAATAAACGTCCTTTTTTTTCAATACTGTGGCAGTAAGGGACTATTAATGTTTACATATAAACATTAGAGTTTGAACATATTTTAATTTAAAATTAGACTCCGGGAAACGGTGGGAGGGGTATGGGTGCAGTTTATAGGCTATGTGCACCAGTACTGGTGGTGCGACTCGTGATGACTTCGTAAGTTCTTGCAGGGAAAATCTGAGCGGAATTATGTTTACCGCGATCAAATACTCGAAAATCCTAAAAATAACGCACTATTTCTCGTAAACTACTTGAACAGTCACAGTAGTTTTTCAGGATTTGTTATTAAATACTTAAAAAACACGAGGATATTTTAAAATTCTCACTTTCTAATTGTTTTTCTTCGAAAAAATGGTTTTCCATTGAAATAACTATAATAAAGTTTTAATTGCGGACATATTTTCACTCTTTGTAAAAGTGTTTTCCTAATTGAAATATATGGATGGTATAAGAGTACGAAATGATCATAATGAACTGAATTTTATTTTAATATGAGACTCGTTCCTTTAACACCAATACTTTTCAAAGTTTATTGTTTAGCTACGAACTATTCACCCACGCTAGGTTTTCGATAAACTGAAGATACTCATAAGGACCAGTCCGTCATTTCATTTCTACATTTATTTTTACTGATCTACTATTATTAGCTTTACTATAACGAACTTTACAATAATATGTTAAATACTTTAAATCACTTTTGGTTGTTTACTCTATTTATAGTTTTTATACCTTTCTTGTAATTTAGTGAATAGATAAATCTTAAATTCATAATATTGTTGTCCACTTTGTCCGACAATAATTCAGCTAGGTCATTAATACGTCTATCTTATGTCTTAGGGTCCCGTGTTCGATTACCTACTTGCTATATATAAATCTTTGGTGAATTGTCAGTCTAGGAACCGGATTTTTGATGTTGAGAGTCATTTGCAAACTAAACGAGTTTAATCATAGAGGTCCACGTTATATTAAGGTAGAACCAAATATATTAACTCGTATCATGTCATATAAATAATACTAAATGAATTATATTGAGTTAATATTAGAACACTGTAAAGAAATTTAGTAATATTGAAAATCTATTTATTCCCAATTTTGACACAATATAGGATATTGGCTTTATAAAACTACTTCTAAATTTATAGTACTAGTAATCGTTTTCAAAAATTACGATAGTATTTAATATGTTTATTACCGACACGTAATACCACTTCATATGGTTGTATGTTTACTGATATCTTCCTTATGACAAAACCTTTAATTTTTTTTCCCAAATCACGTGTTATTTCCTCCACCCTTGTTGCATGATCACTCGCTACTAATGCTTTTTTCCTTTGCCAATGGGCCAATCTTGAAATGGATATAGTGCGTTATACTAGACAAACCAACTCTAATTATCACTTCCATTATTAAATAACTATTATAATGTCGAGCTTCCCTTCAAGCACAATCGTCAATCAGTGACCTAACGGAATGACGGGCTGGTCTTTCTGACAATCTCCTTATCGAAAACCTGTCGCACGGTAAGAGCTCGCAGCTAAACACATCAAATTGGGTAAAATATTGGTGTTATAGGAATTAGTCTTATATCAAAATAAAATTCAGTTCATGATGATAATTTCGTACACACTACCCATCTATATCAATTAGAAAAAACTTTTACACAGAGTGAAAATATGTACTAAAAACCTCATTACATATAGTTATTTCATTAGAAAACTATTTTTTCAAAGCAATCCAATTGGAATATAGAGATTTTAATAAAATCCTTATGTCTTTTAAGGTTTTTATGACAAATTCTGAAAAAAACCTACTATGACTATCGAAGTAGTTTACGAAAAACGGTGTGTTTTAGGATATTCGGATATTTGAACGCGGTAAGCATGATGCCACTTGGATTTACCCTCCAAGAACATAAAAATGTGGCTGTCTGGTGCACTCGTATCGTGAATTCAAATATCGTATGCACTCTGCATGGAACCTATTAGTGCATAAAACCTTTAGGCTAAGTAGAAAATTAAATTTTCCAGAAATGTAGAGAGATCACTCCAAATATCAATATTAGTCATCTATATTCTCTCTTTATATGTGGGGGTTAGTGAAATGGGTAGGTTTTGAAAATCCCAAAACTATGAGAATAAACTAAATATCAGTATTTTATAGGATTTAAATTTGTCAGGCAGATGTAAGGACTACCTCAAACTACAACAAAGGTATGAACATTCTTAAATTTCATAGTAAAAGTCCAAAATATGTAAATGTGTTTCTTTCAACGTTTCCAAAAATTAAAATACAACAAGGTATACTAAAAAATATTTTTTTTAAATAATTATAAAGAAAACCCAAAAAATAAAAAGACTTTGCAAATTTAAAATTTAAATTGGATTATCTGGGCTGTAAATTTCCAAAACTAAATTTATTAACGCCTTATTTGTGAAATTTTGTTAAGATGGTAAAGAGAACATCCAAAAATGTTCTTGAAATTCCAAATTAAATGGGAGAAATTGTGATGAAATGTGGTATAAGAATATATTTCAAATTTATAGAAAACACCATTCTTCGATAAAGTAGATAATAGAAGATTATAAATATATTTTTTCAATATAAAAATCGAGATGTATATTGAAGGAGAACACCAATAGAATTTTTTTTTAACTATGCTAGAAAATTTAAATTTTCTCGAGCAGCTGATTAAAAATTAAAAATATAGTGAGTATATAAAGATTTAAAAATCGATTTGATAAATTGAGGCGGGGGTGTCAAATAAAATTTAACTTGGCATAAAAGTAAATATACCTTACTGGATAAACAACTTATGTCTTAAAAATTAAATTTCAAAATTGAAAACCTAGACATTTTAGACAGAAATTTATATAAATACTCCTTGTATTATTGAAAATTTAAATTCATCAGGGACGCAAATTAACCATATCAGATAGTCAAATAAGACTTATAATTTCAAAATTATAATGTGAGAATCAAAAGCGTTGGTGAAGGGGGTTGAGTAGTTTGAAATCCCCCCAAAGCTTAAAATCTACCTTTCATTGAGAAAAACATATTTGGCAAATTGGTAACAAGCTCACCCAAAATAACAAAAAAAAAAATAATTAAAAGGTTGAACTTAACACCAGGGTCCAAGAAATGTATGAAATTTAAGAAAGGAGGGATTGCTAGCCTCTAATTTGATAATTAATAGCAGTTCTTAGATAAGAATGGATTCCTTAGTGTACTAGTATTGGGTGTTAGATACTATTTTTTAAGGCTTTATTTATTTTAATTTATTAAATGCAATAATTGCCTTGGGATTGCCATAGTTCAAGATTGTACATGTATAAACTTTAAAAATGTGGGTCGACGGATGTTGAACGTCCTAATTAGAATAATTTCGATGCAGCTTACCAGCTTACCCGTGCGAATAACCGCTAGTTTAATTTATGATCAATTTGAAAAATCTTGGGTATCACTGACACAGATATAATTGATCATAGGTGATTATAGTATATATAATATAGGCTGTGTTATAGTAGAAGGCCAGGAATGGTATGCACTCACATTGTCTAAAATACACTGAAGAGGAAATATAGTAAAAGATGTGTGGCAGTCACAGTAACATTTTTCAAGTAGAATATTTTATATAAATAATTTATTTAAATAGTAGAATGATTCGATCAGAAGTAAATCTTAAATAATATATTAAGAATTATGAGAATAAAACATTACTGTAGACTATTAATAAAAAAACATAATAAACCTCCTAATTTATAAAGATGGTTTTATTTACTTCTTTTCGTCAACATTCCCCAAATATATTCTAACATACATTGTCCTAGATAAAACTTTAAAAACTACATATTTTTTTAGTAATTACTGCCAAAATTTTCCTTAAAAATTCATTAATTTGACTTTGAACACATACTTTCGCAGAATTTGATTCTCTTGGAAGACACAAAATTGTAAACATATATTTCAATATCGTATAAATTAACAATTTCTTTCAAATAATTAAATAGTTCATAAAAGTATGAGGAAATAAATAAACAAAAATAGAAAAATAGGCCAATAACATTAATTGTTTTCATATTTCGTAAATAAAATGCTTAGTAAAGGTTTAAATTATGGTATACAGGAACTGTACACTTCTCAAGTTGACTTATTTTAAATTTTTTTATAGCTTGTAGTTAAATTTAAATCATAAATTGGTATCATGGTAAATAATTTGAGTTTTTCATCTCAAATAGTTAGTTTTACTTCTCTGATTGAAGTTGCGTCAGCCTAAGTAATCTTATTCCTTGTCGTTGACGTTTCAACTAAGGATATGTGTAACTTGAATTGAAAATGTTATATAGATGATCTCTTTTTATAGGATATTTAAAAATAACTAAATAAATAATAACTAATAAAACAAATTTTGATAAACACACATTAAAAATATGAAACAAATAATATAGTAAATAATTGGATAACATAGGAACTGTTAATTTATTAGAAAATATTATTAAATTATTAAAAGACTGAGCCAACACCAATGTAGCTTAAATTTAGGTACCTTATGAACTAGAACAAAGCTTAAAATCTTTTTCTTTATACATGTTAAAATAGGTGAACGATTTTTGATGACCCACGCTATTTGTAGCCTAAAAAATGCAATGTTTTTGTATGAAGGTCAGGGTTGGAACAACATCTGTTAAAATTCCAATAACGACCCCTTCGAAATAACGACCTTTTTACAGGGAACCGTGAAAGGTACGTAGAATTGAGAGTTGACTGTATACACAATATTTTTTATTTAAAAGTGTATTATCGATAACAACCCCAGTTTAGGCATCAAAATTTAGCTGTGCTATGACCATCATCTCAATAGATAATTACTGTGGTGTGTTCAGACAAACAAATGAAGATTGAGTTATTATTTTTTAGTCAACGAGATATATTTTATTTAGAAATTTAAAGCAATGCACCAAATAAATTTTTCCATGGTAATCAAACAAAGAATGAAAAATTGAAAATTCTCTGAGAAGATTGAGTTTTTGTGGAAAACTACTAATTTCCCGACATACTGGACTTCTAACCGTTAAAATGAGTTGTCATTTTTCAAAATCTGTTCAGTCATTTCCTCATAATTTCTATTACCGGAAATGGCCTTATCAAATTATATATAAGATATTAGATACAAACACATGATAAAAAATGAGCATAATGGTTTGCCAAAGAGCATAATGGTTCACTCGGCTATGCCATAAGTGGCTATTTATTTTTTCGTTTTAGCAGAACTGAATTGGGACCACATCTGCGGTATACTGGTCAAAGCTCCTGACTTCAGATCCAGAGGTCCTGAGTTCTCTCCCCGGTGCTTACAGAATTTTTTTAAAGGCAATGGGTGTGGAATGAATCAACTCAGCCTTGTGAAGAAAATTGAGGACCTAATTAAATGAAAATGTAGTGGCTTTACTATAAAAAAAATTGAGAATAATCATTGAGGGGTTCATTGTGATTTCTACATGATACCCTTTCTCCAATGAAGGTGGAACTATCTTCTCCAAGAGATGGCACCCCCCCCCCATAGTTTGATTTGGCTCAATTGTGGGCTTACGAAATCGAAGTTTTCATACGATTAAGATTTAATTAGTACGTTACGCACTAATATTGAATCAATTTTTTTAATACAAATAACCTTTTATATAGCATCCATAGCAAATGTCTGGATATTAATAATAAATTTACGTTTAGTACAGCATTTTGGATTGGTAATCTTGGATTTATCAAGTTTCAGTTTTTCATATATATGACACTCTTAATTACATATATATATATCAATAAATTTGTACATTTAGTCTGCCATTATGAATCCGTCATTTTAGAGGCACCATTTCAGAACTGCCATTTTGAATTTTACAAGATTTTGAGTTTGGTCATCAATATAGTATGCTCCTTTGCCTACAAAGCAAAATTCAGCTTTTCAAGACTCAATTTGTAGTAAGTTTAGTCCCCAATTTTGAACATGACATCTTGTATTTATAAAATGTCGTATGTTTTTTTTATAAATATGGAGTCCTCCATAACGTATGTAGCAATTTTCAGCAATATAAGATTAAATTTGTACGTTTAGTATAACATTTTCTATTCACTATTTGTAATTTTTCAAGCTTAGAACTTTTCACATTAATAATGTATGCAACAAAGCTACCATACCCAATTAATTCAACTTTCTAAGCTTTGAGAGAAAGCTCTCTGGAAGGGAATGCTGTCACCGTATGGATTTATTATAATATGTTGATATTAAACATACACATATACGAAATTTTGATCAAACGTGATTTTATTAAACTAAATATTAACACAAGACATTCAGAGGTTACACTGCAAAACGTCTACGTCACTACACTCGATTAGAGTTGACTGCTGTTTATTTAGAGATAGGGCTTCAAATTCTGGCTAAATAGATCTCAGGGTAATTCAAACATCGGACTTGATTGTGTATTTACTATCCTATTAAAGTCTAATTATATTGCTACTCCCACCATGACGAGAAATTTAAAACAACCCTTTTCCCAACTCTCTCTATATTTGTTGCACCAAACCACTTAGTTAAAAATTGAGACATTATTATTTTAAAACAAAGATAAACAATTAATTTACTCAAATAATTATTTCAATGGTGATGTAAGCAAATAATAATTGTACTGATGAGCCACTGCCAACACATATGGAAAAGATGGACAATTGATTTTAGTTTTAGGCTACTATTTTACTTATATCATGGACCTCTAACCATAAAATGAGTGTTCGTTGGTCAAAATCAGTCAACCGTTTTCTAGTAATTTCAATATCGAGAAGAGTCTTCAAATAATATGTAATATATAGAAAAATAGAGTGAGAGATTGAGAAAATTTGAGACTGAGAGTGATAGAGACTGTGTGAATGTATGAATGTGTTAATGTATAGATGGGTGAGTGTTAGAGATTGAAAGTGAGAAAGTGATTGTGATTTAGTGTGTGTAAGTGGGTGATAGACAGAGAAATTTCGTGTAAAATTGTGTGTGAAAAAAGTGTGTTTAAGAAAGATAGTGTGTGAGAAAGAGACGCTATGAGATAGTGTGTGAGAGTGATAGTGTGTAAGAGTGAGAATGTGTGAGAAAGAGAATGTATGTGAGAGAGATTGTGAGAGTTAGAGAGAATATGTTTGAAAGTGAGTGTGAGAAATATTGTGAGGAAGAGATAAAAATTGTGTGTTAGAGATATAGAATGGATGAGAGAATGTTTTATTAGAGTGTGTGTGAGATAGTGTTTGTGTGAGGTAAAATCAGCATATGGGAAAGAGAGTGTGTGTGACAAGATATAAGGGGTACACAAAACATTACTTTGAGATATTATCTATTCAACATCAAATAGTAACATGTCTATATATATTTTTTAACACCACGTCCTATTACCCATATGGGTTTATACCTATGTACTAATTACAATAATGTGTTAAGGAATAGGGAAGATCGATTAAGAGGAAGCACTTATTTGCTTGGAAGGAGAGAGGGAAATCATGTAGGAAAAACCACCTTTAGTGCAACCGACCATCTAGTCTATTTTTAAAGTAGAACCTTAGATCAAGTGTCTACTGATGCGGGTATAAACTTAATTGAACTTATTTATATTGAAATACTATTTTTTTAAATGAACAATATAACCTATACTTAGATAATAACATTTATGCGATACATAAGCTATTACATTGAAATATTATCAACATACATTCAAATTTAATTTATAAACATAACTTAACATGTATTGTGATACTATTTGAATAAATGAAAACAAAAATTCATACTTAAACAATTAAAAATGGCTATATAAACACATTTAAAGATCATTTTATCAATTTTTGAAGCTACAATACATACCAAAATATATTTAAACATAATCATGTCGTTTTTAATTTATAAATCATGCATGAAATAAAATGTAAAACAATATTTTAGTTAAATTGACTATTTAAATTATAATTTTCAAATCAAAGTAGACATTGTTTATCTAAATGTGAATTAACGTTAAGAGAAAAAGTAGTAATTTAATTTCAGGACATCCTTGACAGATATTCAAGAACTGTTAAGGTCACAATGGGAAGAAAATTAAACTAATGTTTCCACTTGATAATTATTTTATTTATTTTGACTAAAATTTGAATTGATATAAAAACTGCAAACATACTGACTTTTCCCACGTCCCTTAAACTCACACCTTAATTACTGAACTAGGTTAAGCTAATTTGTAAATTCTTATATTCATAGCGTATATCCCGAACGGGTAGTAAGACGCGGTGCTAAATATTATTATTATTACTTTTATTCATTTATGTTTAATATACGCATGAGGGATAGGTGTGAAGTATAAAAAGTACGATCTTACATCAACTACATATATTAATAGGTCTTCCAATTAGAATATGATATCTGGAAGGCATTATTACTTTATTGGTTGTATTTGAAATATTTGTCTTAGTTTAGTTTCTAAGTTGGCCTACAGCTATTGGATTAATAAGTGTCTGACTTCTAGAGCTGGGTGTGTAGTTTTAGTCAAAATTACTGTTATGTTTTAAGTTAATTATTCATCCTAGCTATTCAGTTTTTAACTATCTTAGGGATTTGTCTGGGTGTGAACCATTAGATTTATTATTCTAGTGCGTACAACCCGAATGGGTAGTAAAACGTGGCGCTAATAATAATAATAATAATATTATTCTAGGTTAGGTAACTATTCTGCTATTCAATTAATTAGTATTTATCTTCTTATTTAAATTAGGTATGCGTGAGTAGTTTTATACTTACATTAATAAGTAAATTTAGTTTAAGGTCCTATTATTAGTTCTTATTCAGCTGACTGTTCTGGATTTTAAATATTTGAAGTACGGTCCAGTATAAGGTTAAATTAAAAATATGGTTATTAAATTAGAACATTTCTTAAATTCTAGGTTGGATGTGTAGTTTTAAACATATTGCATTTGGTTAAGTTGTTTTAAAGTCTTACTATACAATGGTTAAGATAGTGATTGATATAGGTTAAATACACTGTCTAGGATTAACTTGGTTTGATATTCTTGGTTTTCAATTAATTAGTACATACGTGTTATTGTTTATTTGTTATATATATATTTAGTAATTATATATGTTAAGTTATTTATATATTTATTTGAAGTATTTAATGTGCACTTTCATAACTGTTTGATCATATCAGCATACGAAAAGTTCAAGTTAATTTGTAAATTATGTAATAAAATTAATTAAATATAATCCATAGGTGCTAGAGCTGGATGTGTAATATTAGACGTACTGTGTTAGTTAAATTTAGTTTTTCGCTCTTTATAGCTATTTATTAAGTATCTAGGTGTTATAAGTGTAGTCTAAGGCACACTGTCCTAGATTAGTCTAGTTTTTGTGTCCTGCTATCATACTAATAAGTATTTAGGAGCTATGTTTGTGTATGTAGCGTTATATTTAGAGTCAAAAGCAAAAAATTGCTTTAATTAATCCTTATATATAGTAAATATCTATGTCCTAAAACTAACTGTAAAATCTAAAAATTGAACTATTTGTATGCATTTATAGTAAATATGAGTAGTAGTGCTAGTTAGTCTCCAGTGCGTGGCTGTAGTATTAGTTGTACTGTACAATCTAAGGCTATATTGATTTGTAAGTTATTTTATGTAAATTGTAATATTTTAGGAAAAAGAGCTGTATGTATAGTATTATTTGTGAGGTCCAAAGATACAACAGTTTTAAAGTCTTGCTATTAAACTAATATTACTCTAGGTGATAAGGCTGGGTATGTGATATTATCATAGAGCTCAATGCTAGGTTAATTTGTGCAATCTTCTAGATAGAAAGTTAATATCTAAGTAATAGTACTTGGCTGTACCGTATAAGGCTCTATTCATTTTATAAATATTTTAAGTTAGCTAATAAATAATTATATAGATAGTGGGTGGTAATATTATTTTACTATCCAAGACTCAATCAATTTTAAGTGCTTCTAGATAACTGGTAAATATCTAGGTGATACTAAGGGGCAGTAGTTATATTTTATAGTCCAAGACTATATCCTTTAGTTTTAATAGCTTCTAGATAACTGTTGAATATCTGGGTAATGCTACTGAGCGGTTGTATTATTTCAAAGTTCAATTCTAGATCGATTGTAAGAGCTTACAGAAAAATAGTAATATTTAAGTAATAGTGCAGGGCTGTAGTGTTACATTTGAGTACATCAGTTATTTGTAGTACACCTTAGTTCAATCAGTAGTGCATCTGCCTACTGAGATAAGGGTCCTGGGTTTGATTCCCGGAATCTCAGAAAGTTTATTAGCCAAAATAATAAGAGTTAACCTTTCCACAATGATAAATTAACAGACAGGGACTAGATGTTGTGCCTGTCCTAGTCTTTAGTTATATTATAAGTTATATGAAGCTACGGTAGGCCTGACCAGCCGGTAGTGGAAAATATATGGTTTGAGTAAAAAACTGAGCCAGGCCACAGGCTGGAAACAATAATGGATGTAAAAAGTAATTTGTAATAGCTACTAAAATTTAGACAGAAGCTAGTGATAGTATAAGTAATAGTGCTGGTTTATTGACTTATTTTACAGTAGAATATACATTATATATAAACCAGGTATATCGTATTATACCCTAGTAGGATAAAATCATACCTAATTTTAATATTAAAATTTTCTAGAATAATAATTTATCAGTTAATTATATTAAATTTAATTTTACTTTGCAAAAAATGTACACAATTTTATTAATATTGTAAAACCTTCTCTAGATATGAATTTTGAACAATATTTCAAATGCTATTTTCGAAAATCTTCAAACTAAACCAAAATAAGTCAACAATAAACTTATCTTATATGAATAGTAATCTTTATGTAAATTAAGTTTTTTACGTATAACACTCTGTCTAAATTAATTGGAGTTAAATTAGTAAATTAACTTTTAAATATTTTAAAGTTTACATAAACATTTCTTCAAAAAATTAGCTCATAATATTATTTATTAATTACATCTACCTTCAAATACTCAATATGAGCAGAACCAATATATCTGTTTTCAAAAGATTTAAAGAGTTTCCAAAAGCTATTCATCAGTAAGCTACCCTTAACTTTAGGGTGATAATTAAAATAAAGATTGGTCAAAAATAATATACATCTGAACGAAATCCATTAAATCAGTTCTCTCGTAGCCCCAGATAGATATACAAACAGAAGGATTGATATAATTTTAAATCCCCGTTTTTACTTCATCATATAAAGATATAGTTTTGTAATCTCTAGAACTTTCTAACTAAATTTTTTGAATATTTTTGTTTGAAAACTTTGAAATTATTAGAAAATAGCTCTACAGATTTTTTTTTAAATGGATATCTGGGAACTATTCCACCTAATAAATAATAATACATGCCTAAAAATAACTTATTTTTGAAAATTGTGAATTACAAAAAAAAAAAAGTTTTTTACAACTTTATATAAAATGTATAGGTCTACGATATATGAAGATTTTTTTATAAATGTACAGTACATTATATATTATTTTTAAGAGAAAAACTAACTTACTAATATTATTTTAATTAAAGCCTATTTTTGAAAATTCTGTTCCACTACACAATATACATCTAAGAAAGTGTGTACGATTGTCTCATATCCTTCATTTTAGTTTTGGATAACGTAAGAAGTCAAGATCCATCACGGTTTTAAGATAACATCATTTTCACGAAATCAATATTTTCTATATTTGAGAATGTAATAATAAGATACAAATGGATCAGATTAAGCCACACAACAGCCACCCCCGAAATTATCGCTTGTAGCTGAGTGTGGTCTCTCACAATACATTGTGCTAGCCGGTGTCATGTCATCCTTAAGAGTTTTGTAAAAATAAAAAAATAAAAAATCCTGGACGGAAAAAAAAAGTTATCGAGGCAAGGTTTAGTTTACTGTTTTGAGTTTGTGTAAATATTTATTTTGTAAACTCATAAATGTTTAATTTCGCGTGGCAGTGGTAGAGAGAAGTCTCTTGATGTTTTCGCTTTCACCAGACCTCATCCCCTTCTCTTCTATCAACACCCCTTTCCTCCTCATACTCGCCAATGTTCTCTCATCTCCACGGTACCGGTACGTGTATGTTTCCTAGGATTGACCTGGGGATATTTGATGGGCCTGAATTTGTGGGTGAGAAGGGGTGCAAAGGGGACAGCGTCATTGGACCGGCATATTGGAACTCTGTACATGTGTGAGTGTGCAAGTGTATGTTAGTAAAAAGAGAGAGAAGACAAATAAAGATTGGCACGATTACTGGATGGTAGTTCAGGTGCAATGACAGTGATGATGATGATGATGATGATAGGGAAAATAGGGAGATGGGAAACTAACCACCCTCCCACTCCTTAAAAAACAACTGTCCCTGGATATATTCATCTGCAATAATAAAGGGCCACCTATTCCCCCCCCCCCAACCCCCACACGTCTTACTACCAGAACAACCGGTAGGTGCGCTGACTAAGTTTATCTAATTGGATCTCCCAGGGACGGAAGGTATAGGTTCTAATCTTTATTGAAATTATAAAGGATATTTTTTTTCTAAAAGTTTATATCACTCTACGTATCCACAAATGATGATACGTTTCCTATAACATCTACCTTATTTATCATAAACCCATTAATCTATTTAATATGTAGATTGCATTGATGTTGAAAGACAGGTTGTATGAAAAATAGAAAATACCCAATTGCTACCTGGACTCAATGTCCAAATCGGCGTTAAAATGTGTTGTAAAAATAAACCCATCTGCTACCCGGACTAAACCCGTGTTTTTAGTACCATGTCTTACTTCACGCTTGGGTTATACGACTATTTACTAATTACTCTAATATGTTAGGGATTAGGATGGTTAAGCTTAGATGAAGTGTACCCACATTTGCGTCGGGGGTGAGTGAAAAACCATTAAGGAATAAACACCCTCAGTACAGCCAACCAGGATTAAAACTCAATCTTAACGTCACCAGCAGTCTAGTTTATTGTGATAGTCACGCCCTTTAGACCATGCGGCCACCGAATTGGGCTATACACTTCTAATTACACTTATGAGGCTAGGTTTTGGAAAATGGAACTAGGTGATATATTAAACTTCATTTACGTTGGGGAAGGGTAGGAATTATATAAGAAAAAATCCCTGGTTCCCTAGTATTCGTAGTTCGATCTTGCATAATAATCATTGAACCAGGCTAGATGAGAGCGTACATAACCAAGCGGTATTTCTATTTTTAACTACACTAATAGGTTAAGGATTAGTAATTTAGAATATATTGGAAGTGATGTAGTAGCATTTGAATGTGATATGATTTGGATTACCCGATTTGTAACCATTTTGAAGAGGAAAATCAACTCAGAAAACCCCTTTTAAATTCAAACTCCGATACTCACATCACTAGAAAACTAGACAAGATAAACCAGATATTTATTCCTCTTGCCCTACAACATATTTTATTGTTTTTGTTTTAAAAAGAATATTCTAGCTTCCTATCGACTCAAACATTCCACAAAAGCGTTACAACCTTCTGCGCAGAGCAAGGGCTGGATTGGATCAATCTACCCGACGTGACGAAGGACGATAACAAGATTTTAAACTCCCCCTCTACCAATACGTATTTTTTATCCGGTTTCCAATACTGTCGATGGAATAAACCTGAAATGACCTGGGTTTCGACCTCGCATTATCCCGTGAACGAAAGGAGGAACGGTTGTGGTGTTGGGGGGCTGAAGTGGAGGGGTGGAAGTAGGTGTTAGCCTTGTGAAAATATTTTGCTTTGCCTAACATACTGGTTGATTTTGAAAATACAGGTGGAAGACTTTAATTTTAATTTTTAAGTTAAATGTGAAACGATTGAAAATTGAGATTAAATAAATGAGAAGACTAGCTTAAGCTAAACAGCAAAACGGAATAGCTCAAGCTATATCTGGGAATTATAATACCCGTGTATTAAGAAAAACACACATTCAGTAATATATTTTTAACAACTAACTTAACCTAGGAAAGAAAAACTTACCACCCAATATTAGCACCAGAGATTTGTAATAGCTCAGTACCACAAGATACAGTACAGTACATATTCAGGAAAATCAGGTTAAAAACTGATTTGGCCTAGAACCACAATACTAGCATCCAATAATATAACAGGGAGTTTGTAATATTTGGAACACAATTTTAATACACATTCAGGGAAAACTAATAATAAAGTAACTTATCCTAGGACAGCAACACTAGCACTTGGAAATGTAGCGTCTGGTAGAGTTTACCAACAAACATACATACACACAAACTAAAATTTGTTTAGGGTCTCCTCAAATAATGTCGGCGTACTCTAGATTACAAAAGGTTCATCTCACCACTGAGCTATATTGGTGTAATAGGACAAATGTAGGCCTAGAAGATAATTCTCAACCATACGTTTTATACCCGACTATCCTCAATGTCAAAGGTTGTTTTTATTCGAAATGTATCGTTCCATTATCAATAATACACACTTTCACACATGAACGCACAACTATGTTTACATCGCATGTGTACAACGTTATTAATGTCAACGTAATAGAGAGATTACCTGATATTTTCCTGTTGGCCTTAGGTTGTGATGTCATCACAAATAATGTATACATCTATTCTACGCGTTTGTCTGGAAAGCTATGTTATCCCCATCACCCCACCTTCCTTTTTTTTTCAGGAAGCAGTCATCTGCAGGGTTTTAAAAACATGCTTACATACATATTTTAATGGCATCATGTTGGAAGCTAACTAATAAAATATTTTATATATATTATTTTTTTGAGTTTTTTAAACTTGCACTTTCTGAACCTACTGATTATATCATTACACAAGTATTTCCACGAGATACTGCAAAAGGGCCTACCAATTTTGCCAGGAAAGGTGTTTTCACATAACTTTTATGTTTTTTAAAAAAAAGTTTCATTCGACATGAAGGCCTTACTACAATTCGGAAGCTGTTATACACATTTTTATCATTCAAGAAAAATCTGTTAATCCCACCTGGGTTTGAACCCACGAAAAACAGGTCTTGAGCCTAGCACTTTATCTTAAGATCACCAAGGTCGACTATAAATTATTAGAATCAAAACTTTCTTCAATGGTTAAACATGTTTTAAGATGAATCCAAATCCAATATATGGACACAAAAAAATCATAGAAATCATACTCTTATCCACAAGATGGAATCAATTTTATTATGACCTGAAATATTTCAGGAGTTACACAAATAATTCAAAAACGTGTTGTGTTACTTCCCGATATTGATTTGAGTGGTTTAAAATAGATCAAAATTACCCTGGGTTGAATCCTTGTGGTGTCAGTGAACATATTATTTTTACTAGCTAGGTTCAATCTGTTATGCAATTTTTAAAGATAAAAGGACTAAGGCTGGTTGTGTAGTATAAGGCGTACTGGCCTTGGTTAATTTGGTTTTTAAGTTCTGATTTAAATTAGTTAATATGTGGTTGTTAGAGCTGGGTGTGTAACAATATTAAACACATATTTAAGCTAAGTAATTTTGTAACTCATATATTCTAATTGCCACTCTGGTAAGATGAATATAACCAAAACTATATTTTTTTCATTTGTAAAGGGTGCCGTACATTTCCTAAACTAGTATTAGAAAACAACGTTAATTAGTATGGATTCTTAACCTCCAAAAATCAAATCCTTCACCCCTATAACGTTCATTGAACCCTATACCCCCTTTTCCTCAAACACATTTATGCCCCTTCATGTCTTGCAACTTAAGCCGTGCTTCAATCAGTGTGCGTTGCAAAACGTAACGATTTCTGGCATGGAAGAGTACAGAAATAATATTGCACACACACCAACACACACCCACATATACTGGTGTTTTTGTTTGAAGTCACAATGAATTACAAGGTAGTCTCTTTGTCGCAATTAGATTGCCCCGATTCACATATATACTCACACGTATACACACACATACGAATCATATTGTATCAGGGCGAGAGGGGAAAAAAAAAAGAAAAAAGAAGTTTACGGGACCAAGTTAGATAATTATTACTGTGCTGTTATTATTATTTTCTCCTTTCTGTTACTAACATTTCATCAATTCTAAAGTACATATATCATTGGATTTGAAACGTGAAAAAACATACAACAGAAATGTTTCGTTCATGTGATACTTTTGAATAAAAAAAAGTGGGAAGCAAACACAAAAAAAGTAGGATCAATTTCACTTCGTATATCAAGAGACTTCTAGAGTCAGATTTCATTTACAAGGATTACAAGGTATTCTGGGTAATATGTTTCACTAAAAAAAGTATTTCGTTTGATATTGATCCATTTGTAATTTTCAAATATTTTTTGCAAATGTGATAATGATAAAATACTAAAGTTGTGTGTATTTAAAACGATAAAATATATTTTTAAAGAATTAAAAGTATCACAACCAAAATTGTAAAAAAATGGGTACACTTTATGAAAGATACAGGTCTAAATTTGGAAATTTCTGGGGATCTACATCGATATAAAACGGTTCTTAAATTGAAAACAAAATATTATCATCCCGAGTATGTTTTAAAGTTAAAATATGTATTCTTAAAAATTAAATATGGATTGACGTATTATTTTGATTCATCTTTACCATTATATAGCCCTGCTCAAATCCTTAAGCTTGGTCACATGTTTTGTGTGCAAAACGCAATATTACATAGCATAAATCAATTTCGAATATCCGTTTTCAAATATTACTTAGTAAAGGAGTATAAAAATATTTTATTTTATTGAATTCAATCTATCTTATTACATACTCATCTATATTATTAGATAATTTAATTCCTTAAGCACATGTTAACCAATATTAATATTTTATACTCTTATATTTAAGTACAGTACATGTTGAAGCACGTAATTTTTCATTAAATTAAAAATAATTGAAAAACACATACTTTTAATCTCAAATTTTAATTTAATTAATAATATTAGGTATCACATATTTTTATTTTAAATATGGATATTAAACATATTTTCGGGACTCAGGTGACTTGTTCCACCATCTAAATTCACACGGTGGCTGTCCCTTATACCGAGTGCTAAGCATCAACCCTCTGCTCGACCAATGCAATATCCCGGCTTCCTGGAATCCAAACTCCATGCTTGTGTGGCTTGCCTGTACATGCTTTAGATTCCACCTATCCACCACTATAGTTCATTGTTCTTATTTTAAAAAACAATGCATTGTGCATGCACATTTACAAACGTAATTATTACCTAAAATAACCTTAGAAACTTTATATAATAAAAATAGTCATACTAATCAACATATTCTTATGAAACTATAATTAATCAGCCTAATCCATAATTATATAAAACTGGCTGCTTCAATGTTACCTATCATTAGTGTATTACAATTTTTTAAATTACAAAATGATAATAAAAACTAGTTTATTAAAAAAAATTTGAATACATAATAAATGCATTTAATACATATTATCTTAATTTCTTATTTTAATAATAGCTGTCATTAATATAAAATTAGATGTTTTTGTCTTTTAATAAGTATATTTTATTAGACCAGAACGAATTCCAATAGCTTTCACAATTTTGTAGCTAATGCAATCATTTCAATTAATAAATTGAATTTTATTTCTCAGACCCATACTAACCTGGACAAATCTGGCCCACATATTAAAAAGTATTAAAATATAATACAATTATATGGTCAAATTAGATATGAGTGTTATACTCACTTGCCTTAATGCATTAATCATGTATATAAACTACACCTGCACAAAGGTAATAAACACTTGAAGTTTTCTGGCAAGAATCAAACTTAGCAGGTTCAAATACCGTGACAAGATCATATTTATTTTGAAAAAACTATTTTATTAGATATTAATAACAAAATATGCCTTATTCAAAATAAAGAACAAAACCTAAAAAAAAAAGTAAAGCTGGGGTTTATTATTTAACAATTAAGTCCTTAATACGGAATATCATATTTAAATTTTGGTCTATTGGAATTAAAAATTGATTAAAATAATTTAGATATAGACTTACTAATTTTTGCTTACATATACTAGTGATATTTTAACCTATGACACAATTCGTTAATGATTTTTTTTAAATAGAAATTAATCTATATATATATATATATAAATATATGTACCAAGAGTGTAAACAGTATTGGAAGGTATTAAAAATTTGTTCCACTAGACATTTAAATTAAAGCATAAGATTTAACTTTAAAAAAAGTTTAAACTCATATTCTTCTATTAATTTAAACATTGTATATGAAACATCAATATAATACGCCTATAAAGTTTGATTATAAGTATTCTTGGAGAATTTTAAAATTAAAACTAATGATTTCGAGCTTATATATTTTTGAATAAATAGTTGCACCCGACTTTTCGGCTACAGTTAATATAGATAATTGTAAATACAGCCTATAAGTCAGAAGTTACTATATGTTCAACATAACACAAGCCCAAAAACGTAGTTTTTATCCTAAATATAAGTTTGAAAACTTTAAAAAAATAACTAATACAAAATTGATTTCCACAAATATGTTCACCTCCACTAATAAACTTTTCCAATATTATCACAATACAGTCATATAAATGAGTGTCTATGACTCCACCCGTGGTAATATGAAATCCACTTATTTAGGATCAGTAATCTTGAAACGTGTACAGCCATCAAAAGATTTTTTTTTACGTACACAACACGTTTTATCTATTAGGGTAAGTGAGAAATTAAAAACACACTTAAATAAATTAAGTAGTTCTATATCTATGTTATAATGCACGATGTCATACCTACCTACTCTACTACAACAAGAATGGAAGGAAATAATTATAATACCCCATTTTCACAAAGGGAGATAAAACAAAGTGTAATGACTATTGAGTTATCCCAATACTACCAACATGCTGTAAGATTCTATCTAGATAATTCTATTAAGATTGACTCTCTATGCATAGGTAATAATTGGGGAACATCAGTGTAGATTTTGACGAAATATATAAACAACTGATAAGATTTTTACTACTAGGAAAATATTAATACAAAAGTGGGAATACAACATGGCAGTTAGTTAATTACATATAGATTTAAAAAAAACTACGATTCAGATAGAAAAGAAATAAATAATATGATATTTTTTTTAAATTTGGGAAACCTGAAAAATTGGACGAGCTAATAATTGAGGTATGTTTGACTGATACGCATGGCAGGGTATTGGTTGGATATCATTTATCAAATACTTTCGAAATACACATTATGCCTTGGGTGAAAATAAGGATATGTACTTTCCCAATTACTTTTTAATTTAGATTTAGAATATGCTAATAATGTGATGCAAGAGAGTAGGCCTGGATTGACATTAAACTTTACATGGCAGCTAATAGGATACGCTGTTGATTTAGCTCTGTTGAGCAATAGTAAGAAAGCGGTTGCAAGAAATGCAATCATTTAACATAGGCTAGTAAGGATATAGGTTTAGAAGTGAACTCTGATATCTATAAGTAAATAATCATGCAGATAGAACAGAATGGGAACAATAGTTTGTAGTTTACTGCGAACAACATATCATTTGAAAAGGTTACTGAGTTTAAATATTTATGGACAGTTTTAATTAGCAAGAATGATATTAGATTGTATATTAAAAATACAATACAGTCGGGGAAACTCACGCTATTACTTGGTTGGTAAGTTGTTGACGTCTCGTTTGCTTTCATGAAATGTAAAATTCAAACAATACTAAACGATTTTAGCCGTTGTTCTTTGTGTGTGTGAAACTCAGTCTCCTACCTTACACGAGGAAAACAAACCTAAGATGTTCTAAAACATAGTGTTTAGGAATATATTTGGTGCAAAAGGGAATGAGGCTACTGATGAGTGTAGGAGGTTACATAATGATGAGTTACATACCCTGTACTCATAACAAGACATTGTTAGAGTTATCAAATCCCGTAGATTAAGGTAGGAAAGACATTCAGCGTGAATGGGAGAATATAGAACCTTGTTCAGGGTATTAACTGGCAAACCCAATGGGAAAAGAAATTGGAAGGATATTTTTAGAATGTACCAGAAAGATATAGGGTGTAATGAGGTGGAATGGATAAAATTAGCTCAGGATAGGGATAGATGGCGTACTTTTGTGAGTGCGGAAATGAATTTTAGAGTTCTAAAGACAATATAATAAGTAACTATGTGCTAGTATATTATAATATAGCCAGGGAGCTATTGAACTAATTTAAATGATTTTAAAATTATCACCGCTCCTGAAAGATAGGTAATATTGTGTTTGTAGATAAATAACTCAAAATTTTAATGACTTTATACGTTTCAAGACTCTCTGATCTCAAATAAGTGGATTTCTCTATACTGTTTGTTTATGTGACCATCGATCTACATCCCCTATCTTTTTACCGATTGGATTGAAACTTTGTTTTAATAAAAAATATTATATATATTCTTCTAGAATTAACGGTGATTAAATATAGAATCAGAACTAATTTATTTTCTATAAACCTCCTCTAGCTATATTGATTAAAATTTGTATCAATGTATAGTTTAACATTAATTAAATAATGTGTTACCAAAAGTTCATACATTATATAATCGTATACATCTACAACTCTTTTAAATAGCAACAAATTTCTCACTGTGAGTTTGTAGAGCTAAGAACAAATAATTATAATTTTTTAGAAATGTTGACGTTTCATGAATTCCTGAAACTGAAAAAGTGGTTTTAGTGGTTCCAAATATTTGTCTGTTTGTATCACGGCCTAGAGTAAAAATTATCTTACATTTTGGGCTAAAACTGAATATCTAGGGTTTTCATAAATTTAACCTGGGGAATTTTTAAAATTATATATCAATCCTAAAATTAAGGGTAGTCTAAATAAAGGGGAAAATAAAAAAATCAATTTTATTGAAATACGCTTTGATGAAATATTGAATCTTGACACTATATCTTAACATTAAAAAAAATGGCGAAACTCTTTTTCTCATGAAAATGGTTTTATGAGTAACTTACACATTCAAAAATTTCCATTTTCATACAAATATACACAAATATTTCAGATAAGAAGCTACTTCATTTTAAAGTTTAAGTAACACTTAAAATAAATATATTTTAATTGATAATTATTTGAATGAAGCCAATAGTTTCTGAGCTATGAGCAAATATATATATATATTTAGATTTCTAATGAAGGTCCTTAGAAAATTGAAATGGATTATAATGCTCTTTGATGGACATAAAGGTTATAATTATATTAGTGTTCCTGTAACTATGTATATTATTTCATATATGCATTTTGGTGAAGTGTTTCTGCAAGAATGTATATATCATGTCGTTTCAAAATGCTTACGAGTTTTTAGTAAAGGCTTATATTTAAAAAAAATATAGGAAAACTGGTGCTGTGCACTGCTTTATCTATATTTCAATCTACTTAACGCTCACGCTTTAGACTGCGTGACTACCAATGTTGGTAGCTACAAAAAATTGAGGGAAGAAAAATTAAACTTTACATATACGTTCTAAAGACAAAATGAAGATGCAAATTTTGTTCAACCTTTACATGTATTACGAGACTACATATTTAAATGTGAATTGTGAATTTGTGAGTTTGTGAATTTAGAGGTATCCAATATTATTCAATGTCAGTATGTGCTGTTTGATATATTTAAATAATTTTATTTGAATGCATTTGGATTGTAATGTGTTTTTTTTTTATCTGGATAGGCTCTTTTTACCTAGATGGGCTGGTCTTGATGTGAAATGTAATATTCTTCCTGGGTGAACATGTTTATTCTGAATGGGCTTGCATGGTTTGGATGGACTTACATGGTTAGGATGGTATTGCATGGTCTAGCTCAGCGGTTACCAAAGTGGGGTACGTGCCAGGACGTTTGGGGGTACGTGAAAATATTTGAATAGTAACGGAAAAAGCTACATGTACTGTACCAGCAGTGTAAGATAAAAATATCAGTCAAAAGTTATGAAATTAACTCTACGATTGGGCGAAGAGTGGTTCGAGCTTTCTTCCATATTTGACCTTGAGAAAATTATTTCTATTTCAAACAAAAAAAAATGTTTTTTATAATTTTTTATAAAAAAAATTAGATATGATGGGCACATTTCATGGGAATAGGCTGCCAAGGGGTGTGCAAGTGAAAAAAGTTTGGGAGCCGCTGGTCTAGATATACTTTTTTTTATCTTGATGAGTCTATAGGTTATTGATGGGATTGTTTAGCCTAATGTCCTTGTTTGGTCTGGATGGGCTTGTCCGGTCTGGTCATGATGGTGATTGTTTTTTTATTAATGGTGTTTATTAGTCTAGGATAGTATTTTTTAGTATCGGATAGTTCCGTTTGATCTATGATGACGTTTTTATTATATGATAGTTTTTTGACTAGAATATTGTGGTTTTGTATTGAATAGATATTTTTGGGGTAGGGTGGTGTCATATGGCCTTGAATCTTATTATATGGTGGTCTAGGATGGATTATGAGGTACAGGATGTTTTGAATTGGTCTAAGATGAAGTCGTTGATCTAAGACACAGGAGGAAGTTGTTGGTCTTGGATGGGTCTAGGATTTTTTGTTTGCTCTAGGATAGGCTATTTGGGTTTGGGATGTTCATAATTGGTCTTTGGATAGTTTGGCTGTGGTGTTTTGGCTTGGGCTGTTTAGGTTGGGTGGGTTTAGTTTAGTTTAGACTTTTTTTTTTTACTGTGCTTGTTTGACTTAGGTTTAACTTTACTATTTCAGTAATATTATTTCACCACCACGTCTTACCACTTGTTCAGGTTATTCGCATATGTAGGTCTACTAACTAAGCTAATGAACTAGGGATGAGGAAAACTGAATTTAGAGGAAGTGTATCCGCAGTTTCGTGGAGGAATAGTGGAGAACAATTTTGGAAAAACGTCCCTCAGTACACTTGACTGAGACTCGAACACCAATATTCCTGTCATCGGTAGTCTAGTCTATAGCAAGAGTGAAGCCTTAGGCTATTTGGCCACTAAATAAGCTTTACTCTTTCAATATTTTTGGGGGATTTTGGGTGGGATATATTAGGATTGATTTGAGCTAGTTTTCTGGTGTTGAATTAGTCGTTTTAGGGCTGGTTTGGTTTGTGCTGATTTGGATTAGTTTATTTTAGTCTTTCGCTAAGAGTATTTGGTTTAAGCTGGCTGGTATAAGTTGGGTTTGATATAAGATTATATGAGCAACATTATTTCGGTAGGCTAACTTCCATTGTAAGACTTTCTGCATTGAAACATATGTTCCGTAAATTATTCAGTCTAACTTCGGCAGTCTTATCTTTGCTTTGACAATCTAGGTTTGGCAACATAGATGCGACAGCCTAATCTATGCAATCTATCTTTGATTTTTTATATCCATCAATCGAGTATCACCAGTCTATCTCTGGCAGTCTAGTATTGTCAGCGTAGTATCAGAAGTATATCTCCGACAGTCTAATATTGTCAGCGTATTATTAGCTATCTATCTCTGTCAGTCTAGTTTTGTCAGAGTAGTATCAGCAGTCAATCTCTGACAGTCTAGTATAGTTTACACACTATTATCAGAAGTTTATCTCTGGTAGTCTAGAATTGCCACCCTTGTATCATCAGTCTAGCTTTGACAGTCTCTGTTTTGCAGTTTAGCGCAGAAAGTCTAGTTTGCTCTCTCTATTTTAGGAATCCTGAAGTCAAATTTTCATAATTAAATATCTTAACTAATATATTCATTTTATCATATTCATACTTCAAGTCATGGTTTCTAGTTGCACATTTTATAGAATTTATAATAGGTAACTATAAAGTAACAATAATAATATAGTAAATGTTATCCAATTTGGCTTTAAAAATATATTTGCATTTTCTAAAAGGGGCTTCAAATGTCAAAAAGACTGTAGATCAGGCTAGATTTGGTGATGTATCTTTTTCAGTCTAAATTATATTAAGGATCCTTCTAATTTGACAACTATTTGAAAGTATTTTTACTAATGGTTTTCCAATGTGTGATATGATGTTTAGTATGACTTATTTTAAATGATAAAGAAATAATTTGAATAAATTTAAATGTAAGTTTATCCAAACAAACAAGTAAATTTCGGTATGATTTCAATCTCGGTTAACAAGTTAATTTTTGAATCGTAAGTATTTTAATTAGCTATGCGGTGATGATAAGGGTTTACCCCGCCCCCCAAAATGTGTATGATCTCACTCACATTATAAGCAGCTCCAAAAATAATTTATTACTAACGATGGGTGGGTGGTTTAAGATGTCAGACTTTTATTTAGTTCAGTCTCAGATGACGAGAGATCAGGGCTAGAATTCAATTCCAGTGTATAAATGTTTTACTTTTCTAAAATAATTGTTCACACGCTTTCAATGCAAATATCTGATACACACATTTTTAGTTCTTTCTTCATCAAACTTATCCCTTAAGTGTAACTGAATAGGCCAGTTGGGAAACAAATATGTTGAAAATAGGCAAACATTTAAAACACTTAAGAAACAAAATTGAAATATTGAAAAATCAAAAAACTCACGTAAATAAACCAAATATTCAATATTATAGTAAGGGTGCAGACTCACAGAAGTGCAACCAAACTCCAGACAAAATGTTTTATTATTGAAGACTAAATAAAGTGTAGTGGATATTTCTACTTTCTCATTACCTTACAATTAGAGAAAGTATTGTGATCTTTAAAAAAATTGAACTCAGTATTTTGATGAATGTCGACGTTTTATGATCCCCAGAAACCAAAAAAGTGTATTTCGCAATGCTGTTTGTCTGTACCTCGGGCTAGAGTTTAAACTATTTTACTGAATGGGCTAAAACTTAGTATCTAGGGTTTTCATAGGGTTCTTTCACATAATATATTACGAGTTTTGAGTAAATATCTCCAATTTTAAATAATGGAGTTAGAAAACTCACGCGGAGCTCCATGGCATTTGTTTAAATAGAGGATGATCATGTATTTGATCAATTAGTTATTAATTTTTTTAATAATTGCTGATGACTTTGTCCTTAAATCGCATAATTTATAACCTTGCACATAAATCGATTAGCTGAAAGCCAGACTGATAATTTAATTATGAACAATTTTGATTTCAAGGCAATAATATTACAGCCTGGTTCATAAATTTATCATCTAATTAGTTGAGTCTTAAATACATTCACTTAAAACCACTAGTACTTATATTAAATTACTCATAACATTTTTCTTAGACTAATTAACTGATCCTTCCTCCATTTAATAATAATTAACGTATGTCCTTGGCCATAATTTATTAATGAATTACATTGTACTTAACTTATTTAGATATTAACCACAAAATAAATAGTTCAATTTTATTTTAATAAATAATATATTACACCCATTATAATATTGCTAGTATTTAAATTAATCAAGTGACTATTTACTTATAAATGATAAGGAAAACATTTCCTCTGTGGATTATGAAATTGGTTGATATCTCCCTCGTCATGGACATTAATGATCATGATCATTTTAAATAAATACTAATTTTGCTATTACATTATTCAAAGACTAGAAATTTAATTTAACACAATTATTTTAAGAGAACCATCAGGAACTATTGTAACAATATAACCTATTATTAGGTGGGCTATATGATTTTTTTGTAAGATGGCATTAATATTTATTTTTAATAATAAAGGATATAATACATAAGTATTCCCCTATAAACATTATCTATACTTAGAATTTTTTTTTTGTTATATCATCCCCAAATAAGTTAAATTATGTCAAAACACGTTAGCTAAAACAAAAATAAATCTTGTTTAAGTATTTATAAAAAAAATGTTAATACAATATTTTATTTCAAGGGATGTTACAAACTGTGTTCTAGCTGTACAGCGAATATTATCTATACTCTCTTAGGTTAATCTAGTTTTTATGTCTTACTACACAATTAGTAGATATTTAGGTGTTTTTTGGAATTGAGTTTTTCTACCCATTCAAGTTTTAATCCATATAGGTACTAAGGATGTTTATAATTAGACGTACTTTCCAAGGTTAACGTATATTTGTAGGCCGTATTTTACAACTAGTAAATATTATATGAATTCTTAAAATTTTAAGCTAGTTTTAATTAACTACATCCAGCTAGTAGGTATATATATATATATATATATTAGGATTAGGTGTGTTTTATTAGAGGTAATGTTCAAGGCTAACGTACTTTGTCTTCCATATTATCCAACTTCTCAAATATATAATCATGTACAGTTTTAATTTAATTTAGTTTGAAATTCATGATATACAACTAGAAGTGCATTAGGGCCCCTGTATCCGCTGATTCAGTGTCCGTGGTTTCACTTATACGTGGTTTACCACTGACCAATTATATTTATTTTTAATTAAAGAAAATAATCGTTTTTAAGTCAGAATGCTGACACCATCATCTCACTTCATTTTCTCATCGTGGGTATAGTGCTATAATATAACCATCATCCACGTCATAATCATCATCAGTGGTCATTGCAACAAGAAGAATGGAGAATAACTAATAAGTACACTTTATTTTCCAGTTTACGTTATTATTATTTAATGTTGGTATTATCGTACTATGAATAATTAATCAATTGAGCCTTACCTTATTTATGTATTTCATATAAATATAACGTTATATAACAGTTTGGTATTATCCGTGGTTTCACGTAACCGTGGTAGATATGGGAACGTATTACCCGTGGATATGGAGGCCGGATAGTATATTATAAATGTATATACATATATATGCTAGGGCTGGGTGTGTTTATTTAAATGTACTGTCCTTGGTTGTAATACTTTTTAAGGCCCATCATTCAAATAGTAAATATACATGTGATACATAATAAGATTCTGTGAGGAATAGCATCACATGGCACCTATAATGTTACTAAAACAATTTTAATCTATTTATATATCAATTTTATGCTATACAACAATCACGTTTGACATACACTATCAATACTTATAAAATGTTATTAATAATATGATAAAGTGTCAGCAGCGGTAACCACTAAAAAAATAGGTCTCTATTCTCTAAACTGTTCTTCCTACCAAAATTCTAATATAAATAGATGTATAATAAAATATATAATGTATAGGTCGTGTTTTAGTCTTACCCTGATATACAATATAGGCAGTAGTGTGTAGTATCAGACTACGAGATTATCGATTATTTGTAACTAATTTTTTGATTAATATACTCTGTAAATTTAGGAAGTACGTAGCCAAGAAAAAAAAAATCTTTTTACATGCATTTTGAGTGAGGTTGTGTGCATTGAAATAAACAACCAAACCAGAGCCTGGAGAGTGTTTTATGTTGTTTATTTAATACACGCCGTTTACGCAAAATTTAATGACCCATTATCATGAACAAATCGCTTCAAGCTTTGCCATTATTTCTTTTCTCTTGGCTTAATGCTTTGTAAGGTTTATTAATAAAACAAAAGCTTAATAGATTTTATCGTTTTGTAAATTTAAATAGAAGGTGATACGTTGGAAATTTAGCTAAGCTTGGTAAAATAGATTGTTAATGATGGTTTGATTAATAATCTGATATATTAGATTTCATATTAAAGATAAACTATTTAGTTTGTTAAAATAAAGTTTTCCTTGTAGTTTTATATATATGTAGCATACATAGATATATACTTTAGACATAAGACTATTTAAATTTCACCTAAGAATAATAATATGCCATTTATTTTTATTTGTATTGGAAGTTCTCTTAAGAATTTTAGTTAGAATAGAATTTTGTTTGTTAGAAATTTAAGAAAATACGAATACATTTTTGGCTTTAAGCAATGATAATATTTTACTATGCATTAATATTATGTTATATGTATGAATATTAGATATTTAAAGTGATAGCTGGATATCAAATTAGTTTACATATGAATATACAAAAGTTAATCTTGTAGATATTCTAGCTGTCAGAAAAGAATTTTATGTAAAAGTTTGACTGTATGTCGTAAGCAAGTAGACTTTTTATTCACATTTCAACCAGTAAACTGGGATATAATTATAGTACATACTTTAATTACAACATAATTAATAAACACGACTATATAACTTATTAAAATATTCTTTGTAAGTAAGCTAAATGAATCTAAACATAGCCATATTTTTATTTAAAATGTGTGGAAAAATTAATTATAATATTAACAATATCAGATGCTATTTTCTTGATTTGATTGAGAGTCCACAGTAAAGTGGGTATCTTCTGAAAGCTCAAGTCGTAAACTTTAAAATAAAACATATTATCTTACTTTTGATATGTGTGAAAATATATTACAATAAGAGATAAAATATTTAATACTATATTTTCTCAACAATGTAGAAAGTACACTCAGGAAACCAATATATATATCTGCATTCTTGTAAAGCTTTCAAGGTTTTAATTTTATTAAAAAAATATCTTCCCAAAGATTTTGAGTGTTTTTAACCACTTTTAAATTCTAAAATATTTTAAACTTTATTTAAAAATAATACAATAATCAATTGGGTAGGCTTATACAATGTTTTCTTAAAATATGTAGATTATAACTCCTTAAATTATATTTATAATCATTAGAATTAAATACATTATTATGTAATACTTAATAAAATATATATTTTGAATCAAAATGTAGGATAATGATAGTGTCAAAAGTGTAAGATATTGATTTTATTCTAAATATGATTTCTTATGTATTGTAAGATTCTTCATTGTGTACATTCGGATATAATCTCAGTGCATATCTCCTTTATTTTCTATGTGGCTTAAATAGAAAAGCTATTATCTTTTTGTTAAGTGCGGCTATAGCCGCATCTAAATATTTTTCCCATCAAAAACTCTGTCTTAAAAATATGACCCTGTTCTAGGAGACTCCTGGATAGCTCATTGTTAAGTTCATTGACATACCAAATGTCACGGGTTTGATTCTCATGTCCAAGTGTGATTTTTAATTTAAAGAATATTAAATTTTCTTTGTTTGAAATAAAATGTATGTTTTATATTTTAATGGTTTAAAGATGACGTCGATGGAAATCTGGTTTGTTTTGATGGAGAGTAATCTCTTATGAAAAATAAATGTATTTTTCTACCTTCAACCAAATCCCTGCAACTCATTAGTGGCATAGCTGTGAGGAACGTGGAGAGGTTTTTTTTATAAGGGTTTTGAACACACTTCCCACCATTGAAATTAGATATAATTCTATTTAAAGCTATTTTCCATGCCTAAATAATGGTGTTTAATATGAGTGTGTGTATGATTTAGTTTTATTCTACTGCCTGAGAAAAACATTGTATCTTTTTAATACCTATCTTATTGTATTGTGCTGACGCACAAGAGGTGCTAATTTCTCACTCAGATTAACATTACAACATATTATGTGTTCTTTTTGACTGATGTGTTTTGGGTGTAAGAATATAGTTATATTAATCAATTTTATAAGAGAGTAGCTAACATGATTGTTATTAATCATATTATATTTTTATTTAATTAAAATGTAACTTTTAAACAGAAATGAATTCTTGAGTAATAATCTAAAAGTAATTCCACTCATATTCCGGAATGTATTGTATTTGCTCTACTACTGTTTATTTTAAGGAAATGTTCTCCAACCACATTCCCTTAAGGAAAGATTGTCTGTATTTTATATGATTACTCATAATTTCAATAATAAATTATTAAAATTTGTATGTGTCTAAAAATTAGTAGTTTTTTTATATTAGAATAGCTGATTTAACCATTAAGCTAACACATACCGCAAATAAATCGTTCATTCTAGTAAATTTTGTTTAAAAATGTTGCTAGCCATCTTATTTCATATTACTCTATCAAAGTAACTGACACCAATTTTAACTAAACCCCTGGTTAAGGAGGATGGCCTCATCTTGTCTTATCTTGTTGGGAGACAAGGCTTAACATGGCTAATTTTCGTAGTTAGGTGTTATTATTTCTTATAGGGTTTTCTATTCTCTCTCCTCGTTAATACAGGTAAACCATCTCAATTCTATCTAGTACCCACCCTTCATCATTATTTTTAATATATGGAAAATCTATTATTGTAGTGGAGTAGGCCTACAGATATAAATAAAAAGCATAAATTTAACAATATCCGCATGAATGTTATTCAAAAAAATTGAAGATTACATTCAGGATATCAAGAGATTACACAAATTTAAAACCAAATTACTAGGAAGGTTAAGTTAAAGACTTTTATTTAACCATCTTCCTTGATAGGATTATGAAAAACTAAGCTGGAGAATATCCAGAAATATTAGTCCTAGATTACGTTCTAAACGAGTTCTCACATTATAGGATAGTGAAAATGATACCAAAGGTGTAGTAGGCCTATATTCAGAAAAATGTTTAATCGCACTTAGTTTTTCGTGGCAGCCAAGAGTGCAGTCTTTAGATTTGATCAAAATATAAGTTGGGTAGGCTTTTAGTTATTATTGATTAAACACCATTTATGATGTTCTTGGTGATGTGATGTAAAATTAGTTTGCTTTTAGAAATAATTCACTAGTTATATCCAAAATTTATCTGATTACCAAACCCTTCCTTCACCTCTGACAAGACATCTTGTGAATGTGAGGAATGCCAGGTCTCCACCGTGGTTCGGAAACCCGAACGGGTAGTAAGACGCGGTGCTAATAATAATAATAATAATAATAATAATAATAATAATAATAATAATAATAATAATATATCCAAAATGATGTATTTATTGCGATGAATGTTATCTGGCTCTATCAGTATTCATAATAACTACGTCTTAGTATGTTTTTTATTTATATACCAAATTTTATAATGTCAGTCGTATGAATCAATTAAACTTTTAGTTTTTAATTTATTTGAGGTATTTTAGGTGGGGATGCAAAGAACGTGAGCAAGGATAAGTGTTTTAGTAGTGTTTATATCAAAACTTTTTTTGGTGAAAATAAATCAAATATGACCTCAATCCAATTATAGAGTTTTATTTTATTCCCAGGATGACCTTAACAGTTGTTGAATATCTGTCAAGAGTGCCCTGTAATTTAATGAAAACTTTTTCTCTTTATTAAAAAAAAGGTTGTTAGATAATTTTATTATGTCCATGATAGATGTTCAAGATTTGTTGACATCAACATGTCAATACAATTAAACTCTATTTATTTTATATAGAAACAACATTTAATTTAATTTGACCTCAACAAGTTTTGCTTTATGACTCTAAGCACACTTATCTTTACTCTCATACCCTGCATTCCTGAACCCTCAACTTAACGTACTTTCTGAACCGACTGTATATATCAGCACATGAATTGTAAACTAAATTAAATCTAGAACAGACTCAACACCTAACCCTTGGCCATTAATTCTGCACCGTGAAAGGGTAAAATCACATTTCACCAAAGATAATGTTTTCAACCATGCCAGAAATAGAATCTGGAACCCTTGGCTTAGTAGCAGACACGCTGCCGACTTAGTCAAGGTGTCGGAATGAATCAATTAAAGAGATTATAAACTTGAAAAACTCGCTTAAATGCAATACATTTAGAATTAAATACCAAAAATATATCCCATAATTATTTTAATAACTGTAATTGGATGATTAAATTTCCATTATGTACGCTATAACCGAAATGGTTATAAATAACACTTGCAAGAGTTACGGCCAATATTTTCATATATTCATCCCTTTGATAATGTGATATGTGGATATCTCTTTTTCTATAATATAAATAGCAATGATATAGTAAAATGTTAACAAAGTTAAACGCAAGGATTTGTATTTTAATTTTCTAAAAAAGTTATCGGCTATTATTTATAACAAACGTTGTAATAGGAAATGTTTAATTTGTTTATTAATTTACTTTAAGTGCTTCATTATTTAAATGTAAGAAATATATTTTCCACTTATTTTTGCGAAAGTACTCAGTTCATAACACAATATATACAAAACATCTTTACAGTATATATTGTAAATTTTGATTTCTACAAATTAAACTCGTGACAGTAATTTATCTTTCAAAGGAATAAACAAATCAAATTAATGCTTTATATCCATCAAACATCCAAGACTTACAAATAAGTTATAAATGATATAGGTAACAATCTGGTTTATATAAATAGTTATAATGACAGAGTATTTCTATCTATTTTTAAAACTTGTCCGATTGGCGATTATTTTCTTCAAAATCTATGCTTATAATATATTGTTAGGCCTACTTTAAATTTACGCTCATATGATGAAAATAATTAAATAGAACTGACTTTTTTCTTAAATATAAACAATTAACAGACGGTGTTTGAAAAATTGAATTTGTAGTGTGGAGAATTTCGTCATTATATAAAATCCTAATAAAATTAACGAAGAAAGCCAAGCTATACAATTTAGTGTATAGCATGTAGTTATACATTTTTTTAAAACACCCCTTAAGGACAACACAATAGTCAATTGGATAATCTTATACAATGCCATCTTAAAAAATGTTGATTATAACTTCTAAGATTATAGTGAAAATTATTATTATAATTAAATAAATCACTATGTACAATTAAATTGTACTTAAATATGTTATTTTTAAATCCAAATGTTGGATAGTTAAGCCTATATTTTATTTGTTATTCTGTGAAGTGCCTACATTTTATATTCCCTTAATTTGCTATTCTCATGTACATAGATATAATTGAAAAATACATAGCCTATATTTGATACAATATTTGATGGGAATTCTCCCAATGTTTGGGCTCTAGAGAAATTCTAGGAGGTACGAACATATTAAAATCCTAGATCGATTAATGTCATGTAATTTAAATAGATAGTATATTTTCGTTTACATCATTGAGATCATAAATATAGTATTATAAACTTACCTATGCTTCTTATGTAGAGACAATTAAGAAAATAGTTTAAAGTTTCTAATATAAGTTTTAGAATATATTTTCGTCCATTAATAATTTACTTTAATCAGAATATGAAGGAAAATTACAATGACAGTAATCGCGATTTAATAAAATTGGGTTGAACAAAAGTTTTGCACAAAATCTTAAACCGTCTGAACAGTTGATTACAAACACTATTAAGGTTTATTATATCAGTTAATTTAATAAACCTATAAAATTCTATAGATTCTTTGCTATAATATTTAATATAATACAATATAATAAATTATATTGAGTTACTTTGAATAGAGTTTAAAAATAATACTTTTTTATAACTGTTATTTAAAATTATTATTATTAAAAACTCAACTGTTGAAATCTATAAAAATGTAATGATAAGTTATTCATAGGGCTTCTACTCTTTTAATAAATTAATAGTATTTTCATTTTAATAAAATAAGAATATTTTCATCTAGTCAGATTTTAAATGTTAATATATTTTTCAGCCATTGAGTCTATGTTAATCGATGCCTTTTCATCTGGAAACCACCCAGGTTCATTTATTTTTCTTTGAACGTGGGGTAGTTTAGTTATAACTCCTGTCCAATTCATCCACATATTTATACTAATGGAGTAGACAGGAAGATGGCAGAAATTAGAGGAAAAGCACTTTGAATTCTGAGGATAGAAGGTAGAAAAAATTTAAAATATCCGTTTCAGTATATTCAACCGGAATCTTGATTTTAAACTCACGTCAGTGGCAAACCATATTAGTTTGTCCTCGTTCTTATTTAGTATTTGTTACATTTCTTATCATATACAGGGTGTATATTAATTGGTGTCAAATATTATAGGGGGTATTTTCATTAACCAAATATTAATAAAAGTTAATAAAAGAATGAGTCCTGAAAAACTTTGTCTTAGAACTATTAAATGTTTTCCTTCAAAGATATATTGGTCTTGATGTTCCTCTGAATGACCTGCTTTATCACCAGGGTTGAACCCGATGCATTTTTATTAATGGGGAAATTTAAAATGCATTGTTTACGAAACTCCCTTTCCTGATGTTGATGTTTTATGAGAGCTATCTTAAATTATTGGTATAAGAAAATACAGAACACACTAGGCTTGTTTAATAGAGCATGACAAAGCATCGACCGCGGGCTCAGAGGGTGCATCGAAGCAGAATACCATTTTCAACAATTTTTGTAAGACAATGTTCTGTCATGTGCTTTGTTTGTTTATCTAAAACTTTCTCTTGTTTATTGCATTGCCTCTTCTGTTAGATTGCTCATGAGTTGAACAGTAAAATTCCTACTAGTTCAAAAATTAATAGTTTCTAGACCCATGTTTGGATGGATTTTTATTTTTATTTAGTCGATGAAAATACGTCCCTTGTATGTTTGACACCATTTAATATACAACCTGTAGAGTTTCCGATGTATTATTTTTCATGAATCGGTTCTTAATGTTATTTATTTTTTGTTTTCTCCTGCATCTTTCTAATCTGGGATATCCACGTTTAACTACAATAATGCGATATGGCTGATAAAAGAAATATTTAGATAAAATGTACTAGGATTTATGTGGGGAAATATAGGGAAACAATTTAGGAAAAGCCACACTCAGTATGTCAAACTGGGATTCGAGCCCTAACCTCTCCGTCACGGGACAAACCAGACAAATGAGCCTAAACTAAATACCCTATGGTCATGTATGAAGGCATGTTTATGTCAAGCGTTGTTTCCGACACATGTTTGTCATTCTGTCCATCCAAACACTGGGTATGTAGGAATTTTCGTCAACGGAGGGTTCATAAAACCGGATTCATTGTGAGCCGGCACGTGGCCACCACTACCTGTGTTTGGCCCCACCGACCACTCTTTTCAAACTATTTTCGGCAGTTGGTCCCTTTCTAACAATACAATAAAGGGGGTCAAAGGCCAAAACTAAAAATGTCAGCGTATACAAGTGGGTATTGTATGAAGGTGTTGAAAACATTATTGTTGGCCATATCAATAGAGATGTATTCCTGTATCGTGAACAACCCTGCCTTCATATTTAATATAGTGCCTAAGTCTCAAAATTTCTTTAAATTATAATTAAAAGTCAGTGTTTTAAATATCTATAAATAGCTTACGATATTCAGTGAATGTGTTGCTGCTATAATGACAGGATTCTCGCTGTCGTAATTAGTGGTTGAGGTGTTTTAGGTGGGGATTTAGGGAACATGAGTCTAAGGCAGTGTTTTTGCTGCTTTTATAGCAACATTTTTTCACCTGAAAAAAAATAAAAGTTTTCTTACAGATATTAACATTTCTTGAATATCTGTCAAAAGTGTTCTGGAATTTAATGACATTTTTTTCTCTTCATTTAAAAAGTTTGTCACCTAATGACGCTAATCTCATGACAAATATTCAACAACTGTTTATGTCACCATGTGGAGAAAATTAAACCTTATATTTTTATCGGAGCAATATTTTTTTTTTGTGAAAATAAGTTTTACTATAAAAACTTAAATAACACTGGCCTTATATGTTGTTCACAACATCCTCACCTTAAAAAATGTTTGTTCAAGTATTCATAAAAGTATCACAAGTTGTCTCAATATACTCTTGGATACACAACAAGCCCCGTGACTTACACCCATCTGGGTTTGGTACATACGACATTGGTGGGATTCTGAAGAAAAATGTAACGCTTAGGGGAAAGATATCTGGTATTTTAGGCAAGAAAAGGAGAGAATCCATTTGGAAAAGACATCCCATCACTAGGTCCAACTGGGAGTATAGCCTTTACTTAGCCATTACTTGGGGAACCATCCAAATCAGAATAACGCCATTATCCATGTACTCATCGATTAGATACCGGTATGCGTGTGGGGGGAATAAGAACGCTTTAGTGATATCTCAGACAGGTAAAAACACTTTCCAGTGCATTTTGTTGTCAAACGAGCCCCGACCATCTCTTTCATGGTGACAGTGTTTTCTGTGAGCCTAACTTCTAAGACTACTGCGCCTCCGGTGTAGGTATCTACAGTAGCCCTATGGCTTCTTTGGTGCTGACTGACAGCTCACAGCTGATAGCTAAAAGCTTTGAAAAGTTACCAGGCCAAATTATGTATCCCTACGCCGAACCATATGATCTGCAAAAACATGTGTTTAGCAGCTGTCACTTCTGACGGTCAAAATTTAGATATATACCTACATGTTGACTGTCAGAAGTCAGCTGTGAGCTGTCAGTGAGCACCAAAGAAGCCATGGGGCTACTGTATATATCTAGATAATTATTATAACAACTCTGCCACTCATAAGGCTGGTATAAACACAGTAAATATGAATAATTTTGGGCCAGTGAGGAGAAGGTCAGGTTTGGAATCCCAGCTTTGTAAACAAAAGGGGCATATCTTATATGCTTTATTAGTGTCACTTCATGAAAATATCTTGTACTTATCCCGTCAATTCACATTTTCTCCTTTCTGCGCATTTATATAATTATATGCGGGTAGCCCGTAAGGTATAAAACCCTCCTATATAGCTTATACTTATAACTTACAAAAAGCTTACTAACATTCATCTTAATCCATACCTAAACAGATGAACTAATTTTAAACCTGAAATTATATTTTAGATTAACTTAAGACAATTTCGAACCATTTTGTGTGCAACATAATTTTTGAGAAACACATATTTTAAAAAATGATTTTATTCCAAAACATAATATATGATTCACTTAACTTATGTCAATAAAATTATAGCTTCGGTCATTGGCTTGAATATTTTTGGTTTAGAACTACCGTCATTTTCTTTACCTACAACTTATTTATTTTACCTGTTGTGCACAAGATAATAAACCCGAGTATAATAATATTATGATTAGTACTATATACTAATAAATGGCCATTCACGTTTAAATTTCTCATTCTTATTAGTATGTTGCAAAATTATTAGACTATTTGTTAGTAAAATGCTTAAGTACATAGCAATTATGTATACTCCTAAAACTTCAAGAACAATTAAACAGCCAAACATGCAAGAATACAATTGAATTATTTATCAAAAAAATGTGCTTTAAATTATCTTATATAATTAATTTTTATTTAATAATTTTGAATGTTTTAAAATGTTATATTATGTTTTTCTATGTTCATAAAAACTTTCTTAATTAAAACATCTCCAATATTATTTAAATCACAAACATATAAGTATGGTACTCAAAACTTTTGAAAAATTAAATTTCGGAAGCTAAAATGCAAACAAATTAAGTAATTAAAAAATAATTCCCACTATACATTGATACTTGCAATAATTTTGTACAATTATTAGCGTAGACATTAAAATAAAAGTTTAAATTAAAAAATATATATTCATCGATAAGAACTTATACGTTGAAACAATGTAATTTCCATTCTTTCAAATTCAACATGACTCAAAATAAATTAGATCCCTGAAATAAGATTGTAGACCTATATATATATATATATATACGGGTTTTCTCTCTCTCTCTCTTGATATACATATTTAGACAAAAAACTCTTGGGAGGATGATAGAAGCGCATATTTTTTTAAAATTTGAAGCATGGCTGTTTGAATATTTTGGTGTGCATTATTTAGATTAATACCTTCGTTTCAAAGCTACACCAGTCCAAAATACTTTTACTTTTCGTGTTTTGAATCTATTTGCCCAATCAGAAGATCTGCATATTTACAATAATTGGATAAATGTAGCAAAGGTAGAATTGTAAGAGTTGCTTACCCATATTTTCATGGAGACAGCATATCCCCATTTGATTTCCCAAAAGGCTATAAGATTGATTTTATCTCCGACTCGTATAAATAAGACCAAAGAAAAAATTCTCTGGTTTGGTTAAATTTTTTTTTACAGGTTATGAGCTTGAATCACGGTCGGGTGTAGTAATTTGATTATTTCTAAATAATTTTTCCATTCCCTCCATTTAATAAAATGAGCTATGTTTCCCCCTTTTTACCCAATTCACCTATTTGGATGGTCTGAATGAAGCGCAAGAATAAACCAATAAACTATGATAGATCAAATAGCCTAGCTATTATATTTTGTTAGTTGTGGCTATAGCTACATTTAGATATCTTATTCTTTTAGTTTAAAAAAGGCATCTGGACATGGGAATAGACTCCTGGATAGCTCAATAGTTATAGAATTAGCGTATGTGCAAAGGTCATGGGTTAGATTCCCGTATCAAAGTGTCATTTTTTAAATTTAAATAATATGATATTTAAATAGGGCTATGACCGTAATTATCAAATATAATAGCTTGACTATTTAGTAAATCTTCGTGGTACGCGCATTCGTACAGTAGTAATTTGTGCTATTGGCTGCAAGAAAACTGCCTAGTTGGCGTAGTTAGCTAACGCGCTAGTTTCATGTCAAGCTAGATTGTTGCTTACGGGGAGATTGAGATTCAAATCTCCCTCGGGTGACTTAGGTTGGTTTTTCCTTAATAGTTTTCCACTCTCCCGCCACGCGAATTTGTGTTCACTTCCTCTATATTCAAATTTCTAAATTCTTGACCCACTAGCGTGGTTAGCACTTAAGTTTTTAGCCCGAACAGGTAGTAAGACGCAGTTCTAAGTATTATTATTAGGTAGAAATAAGCCCTCCTGAATCGAAGGTGGATATCCGTTGTCTGATAGCTCATGATTTTTCTTTTTCTTTTTTTAGCTCCGTGTCTTATTACTTGTTCATGCTATACACTTATATGGATTACTAATAACGCTTAATATTCTAGGGATTACAAAAGTCACATTTATATTAAGTGTAGTCACGTTTACGTGGAGGGAGAGTCGAAAACAATTTTGGGAAAACCATCCTCAGTACACGCAACCGAGATTCAAACCTCCTTCTACCCGTCATTAGCAGTATAGTATACTTCTAGTAGTGGCATACACCATGCAGCCAACAAAGTGGGTGTGATCTTAATATATCACTCATATCCGATTCCCACACGTCCATCACTGACTTTGCCTTAAAATATGAGTGAAGAATGAAGTAATGCCTAAAGAACCAACAAACTAGAGAGTAAGTCAATCGATTTCTTAATCCCACATAGGTGGTCACGTGAATTAAATTTCAGTCTCATCTAGGTTGTAGAGGATTGTGTGGATGACATACCCTAAACAAATTTCTACTCACTTACCTCGGTGGCTATTTTCGTATTGAGCTAGATTACTACGGACAGGTAGATCGAGGTTCGGGTGAGCTGGGCGTTGTTTTTCCTAAATTGTTTTCCAATCTCTTTCCATGCAAATGTGGGTTAATTTCCTCTAAATTAAACCTTACTCATCCCGAATACATTATCGGAATTAATTCATAGACGTATAACCTGAACGGGTAGTAAGACGTGGTGCTAACTATAATTTCCCACTCCTACACGGATATGCCGGGTACACTTAATTTAAATACAAAATGTCTACACTCNAATGTGTGTAACTTATGTGATGTCTAATGAGCGGTAGGACAAGAAGAGTGGGGAAATTATATACATTATACATTTTTATATATGTGAAGAAATCGGCAATGATTTCAAAACCTTATTTATCTTCCGCGCAATGTTGAGATGGTCCTGCCATAAGCTATTCATATTTACGTAATGTTTATTTTTAAGGCAAGCCTTCGAGTGGGGTTGACTATTTGCATGTGCAGAAGAGCGCATCAATAAAGCACATTGCTTGCGATTGATAACACATTGCATGTGTGTGTATGTGTGTATATGTGTCGCCGGTGCTAAACGTTTTGGTCGATCGGATCATGCTAGTGTCAATTAGTGGTTGGTTAGCAAGTTAAGCGGTACAAGCATAGTTAACACTCAGTTTCATGTCGTCACTAACGATTGGGAACTATTAATACTTAGCTGATGTTCATTACTATTTTACCAACTATTGTTTATAGTAGTGCATACCAAAATAATGTTTAATGTAAACTTTCCACAGTTAATTTATTTGGGCTTTAAAAATTAATTATGAATTTGATATTGACTGCATATTTTAAAATTTTAACTTGTACTAAGTTAGTGCATTTTCGATAAACATGATAAATATACAGCTTTAAGTGTTTGTAGAATATATTTAATAAATTATTCACTAGCAAAACGATTCCATTTGGAGAAAAGAAAGATATATAAATAAATATCTAGATTGTAAATTACAAAAACTGTTTTTTTATATAGCTGATGACTAGATTTTGTGTCCAACACAGAGTTTATAAAGATATAATATAAATGTGGACACTTCATGTGTAAACGTAATTGATATTTTAACATTAATATAGAAAATCCATTAACTAACAAAGCAAGATTAGTTCTATCTCAATTGCAGTAAATATTTAAGGTATTTAAGAATTATGCTCCTATTAGAATACAGGGAAAAATACTTGCCTCTTAATGAAGTTACAATATTAGGTCAAAGAACACAGAGTCCTTGCCGATATTAAAGCAAAAATTTTTGCCTCTTAATGAAGTTACAATATTAGGTCAAAGAACACAGAGTCCTTGCCGATATTGAAGCAAAAATTTTTGCCTCTTAATGAAGTTACAATATTAGGTCAAAGAACACAGAGTCCTTGCCGATATTAAAGCAAAAATTTTTGCCTCTTAATGAAGTTACAATATTAGGTCAAAGAACACAGAGTCCTTGCCGATATTGAAGCAAAAATTTTGGCCTCTTAATGAAGTTACAATATTAGGTCAAAGAACACAAGAGTCCTTGCCGATATTGAAGCAAAAATTTTTGAAATCAAAGCAATATAATTACATGTTGTTGAATTAATATTTCTAATAAACAAAGCAGAATAATTGCGACCAAAAATAATAATATATATATGGATTAAAGACATTGTCTCTGATTGAAGAATGAATATATAGAACAGAGTATCTTCCTCATATTGAACTAAAAGTATTGGGACAAATAAAAGAGTATTTTACTTTGATTGACGTAACAACGATATGAAAAAAAAATGAAATACTTTCCTCCCTATGATGTAGAATGCGAGGACATAAATACGAATGCTTGACTACTAATAAAGTAACCATACTAAGAGATAGCATAGAACACTATTGCCCCTTAGTAAAGTAATTACTGTATTAGGACCAAAAAGAGGAGCATGGTATCATGTTGTATTGACATTGTAAGGACACATATCAGAGTCTTTGTCTCGTATTGTAATAACAATAATAATACACAGATCAGATTCTTTGTCTCGTATTGCAAAAAAAATAATAATACACAGATCAGGGAATTTGCCTCGTATTGTAATAACAATAATATTACACAGATCAGATTCTTTGTATCGTATTGTAAAAACAATAAGATTACACAGATCAGGGTCTTTGTCTCGTATTGTAATAGCAATAATAATACACAGATCAGGGTATTTGTCTCGTATTGTAATAACAATAGTAATAGACAGATCAGGGTATTTGTCTCGTATTGTAATAACAATAATAATATACAGATCAGGGTATTTGTCTCGTACTGTAATAACAATAATAATACACAGATCAGGGTATTTGTCTTGTATTGTAATAACAATAATATTACACAGATCAGATTCTTTGTCTCGTATTGTAATAACAATAATAATAGACAGATCAGGGTATTTGTCTCGTATTGTAATAACAATAATAATACACAGATCAGGGTATTTGTCTCGTATTGTAATAACAATAATATTACACAGATCAGATTCTTTGTATCGTATTGTAAAAACAATAAGATTAAACAGATCAGGGTATTTGTCTCGTATTGTAATAACAATAAGATTACACATATCGGGGTATTTGTCTCGTATTGTATTAACAATAATAATACACATATCAGGGTATTTGTCTCGTATTGTAATAACAATAATATTACACAGATCAGATTCTTTGTATCGTATTGTAAGAACAATAAGATTAAACAGATCAGGGTATTTGTCTCGTATTGTAATAACAATAAGATTACACAGATCAGGGCATTTGTCTCGTATTGTAATAACAATAAGATTACACAGATCAGGGTATTTGTCTCGTATTGTAATAACAAGATTACACAGATCAGGGTATTTGTCTCGTATTGTAATAACAATAATAATACACAGATCAGGGTATTTGTCTCGTATTGTAATAACAATAAGATTACACAGATCAGGGTATTTGTCTTGTATTGTAATAACAATAATAATACACATATCAGGGTATTTGTCTCATATTTGTATATCCATACAAGACAGATGATAGAACTTGAAAATAAATTTTAAGAAACATACGTAGAAAAACTAAGAACTAGGATTAACTAAGATATATATAGAAGGAATAACTAAGATAGAAAAGCTGCATTTTCTTGTTTTGTATTCAAAATGATTGTACAAGATCTAAAACCTGATAATATAAACACAATATACAAAATGCAATAATTGAAAAGCTTACATATTAATTAAACACTTCTTAAATCTAAAAAGCAGGAATTTCTTCTACTAGTTGGCACTCACTGATTTCTCCCTCGTTTTCCCCATCGCTCACTTCAGCCTCATCTTTGACACGTTAAACAATGTTTAAGAAGTCCTTATATCTCCCGTCTTCTCCGTAATGTTTCTTGAGAAGTGAATCAACATTTTCCTTTTTTTCCCTTGCTTTACAGCATTGCTTTTGGGGATGACCGGTGGTGCCAAAAGGTTTGAACTTTTACCACGTTTGGTGATGCTCTAGGCCTATTTTATTTCTGATCTGTATGTACATTCTCCTTGGACCCGAATTAATTTGTGTTCATTGTCCGTGTGATGTATACTCTTTTACAGGACTTTATCCCAAATCGCCAGGCCCTCGGAGATTTAGTGTTTTCGTCTACGATTGCCTTCCAATCTCTATTTAAAATATCAGCTCCCAGTTTTATAACGGTTGCGAAATTTCCTGTAATGTCGATGTACTCATTTAAGTCGATGCTTATCTAGCAATTTTTTATATCTTTTTCGACATTCCTAAATACGAAATCAAGCGGTATGAAGCTTTGTCCCATAATTGAAAATACTGATTGAACTTCTTTAATATTTCCTGATGCATTAGGAAACCATTATCTGACCACGCTGGTTAAAAATGTATTTTGGTTCTGACCCCAACATCCAATGCTAAAGAGTCTCACGATGGTATAGGGGTCATATCTACAGAATTAAATAATTCGAACAAACCGGAGGAGACTTCGTTGACACCTTTGCGAAACTCGTTTTCGGTCCATTGGTAAGCAGTTACATTTTCCAGTGTTAATTTTGATTTTGAATGGAATTTAGCAACACATAAAAGTCGTTTAAATATATCTGTTGGCTGTATTAAGTTGCTTGGTCAGAGAGTTTCAGAAGTGGCTGTTTTTTTCACAATCAAATGAGATTATCAATGTATTTTTATAATTTTCTTTCAGTAGACCATAAAATGCTTGAGATCTTTTCTTATGAAATCTTTTCTCTATTATAGAAATATTTTTCTCATTTTCATCTCTTTAGACTTTTATTTTTTCGCCTAGCTCTAAGCAAGTAGAGCGTACATCAATCCTTGGAGCACCAAATCCTAGATTGTACTTCTTGTTCAAAATATTTCGGAAGTATGGCTCTTTCACCTGCAGGGATCTTTCTTCTGTTTCTGACATGTACATCCTCCATAATTTTCTTATATTTAACTCGGAAGGGGGGTATTTCAACCCAGCTTTGTTTGCGATATAGTGAGATTCGCTGAAATCTAGCTTATTCAAGAATTTCATAAGGTTTTCTCTTTTATAATTAGATCTTTCACCAATTGTATTACCACCTTGCCTTTCCTTTGCAATATCGCCGGTATTGCAGAAGTTTGGCACAAAAACTATTCACCCTAAATCTGGATATATGTAAACATTTAAAAAAAGGTTTGATAGCAAATTGGAACCATTCCTTTGGTATGGTTACAAATGAAGTATTTAGCTCTAGCTTCTTTTCTCTCATTGTTGTTATTTTTTGGCCATCGCCTCTTCACTGGTTGCATATTGATATGCTTTATAATAAAGTTGTTCTGATAAATTTTATTTTTTCCTTCATAAAATGTCTCATGAAACTGTCTTATATTCTGGGCTGTTAATGTCTTGCAAAAGAAAGCTCCTTTTGTATGGTTACAACTGGGGAAACTCAGGAAATTTTCCAGCACCATCCCTGAAAAAGAAAAATGGAAATAAATTTCTTGAATTTATACAGAAGTAAATTCAGCAAAATTTGTCTATTTTCTTATTATATTGGTTTATTTTCCCCAGATTACTTTTTGGTATCAGTATAAAACAAGAGGGTCTAGTGAAAATATGTGTTGCTATAAGCTCATAAGCCCAGCCTAAACAAGTTTAGGCTGTTAACTTGAGGTTAGGATGCGTAACTGTTTCTCTTGGCTTGAGATCTTTTCCCCATATACGGCTGGGGAGTTATTTTGCTTCGATTTTCACCACTACTCAGTGGTGAAACGGAAAAATCCATTTAAATAGTTTGGAAAACAAATTGCTCACTAAAGATTAGATTATTTAAATACTTACAAATCACGGAAATAATACACACAAACCAGATTGCAGTAAAAAACTAATTATTATTATAGTGATCATTGGATCAGATCGAGGCTTCTTATTGTCTGAGTGGAGAATGTGAATTTGGCAGTCAAACTCACAGTGGAGAATGTTAGTTTTGCAAATATATTCAATTTTCAGTACTGTATTTATATAAGAGAAGGCGAGTTTTGCTTCTTATAGACACTTGAGTCACTTGCAGGCCAACATGAGCAAAAATAATGTATAATAAACTCATTTTCAACCAAAAGTGAAGAATATGAGTTTTGCAGTTGGAACTCTCATAGATACAAATATTTAGACTCATATATATTCAGAGGCCTGAATATATACATATATACCAATTATAATAAACACTGAATTTAATAAAATATTCAATATGTAATGTTACACACCTGTTTACCTCCTAGCTGATTTGAAAATTAATTTTGTGTAACATACATAGTATAGCATTTTTGCTTTATATTCATCTAATTTCTAAAGTAGTTTTAAAAGAATAAATAAAAGATTCATTAATAAACATAAAAAGGTTATCTCGATTTCCTACGTAAAATAACACATATAGGCCTACACTTAATATATATAAACAAACATGAACCCAACTAAACCTATACCTTATATGAAGTTACAGGTTTGTGAATATTTCTTTAATTAATGTATGTATTACATACAATATTATTATCTATATTTAGACAACCAACTATAATAGAATTATTGATAAAGTATGCATGAATTTTGCATTAACGCATTGCAACGATTAGAGTTGCATTATAATTTAATGCCCATTTTTAGTTGCACAACAAAACAGATTGACGAAGAATTTAAAACTAATATAATTAAACATTTAAGATAAATAACTTAGATGGCTATCAAATATTTTACTAAGTTTATTTAGAAATATTATACTTAGTGCAACAGGTGATTTCAAAAGATTTAAAAAATTGAAAACCACGCAACAAAGTATTTTAGAAATCGTATTAACTTGCTAATAATTAGGGCAATATTTAGAATACTATTTTCTTAAAGCTTTATTTGATTCTAAGATATTTTCTTAAGGAAAAATATTCCAAGAGTTCATAGGAGATATCCCTAAGATTAATTTAAACAAATAGTTGAACATTATATTTTGTATTAGTGATATGATGTTTAAATGATGAATAATTAAACTTTTAATAGGTTTCAAATTTATAAAATTATAATTATTAGAAAAATTGTATGTACTCATGTAAGTATAAATGTCTTAAATTATGAAATAGTTCAATTTCAATTTTTTTTAAAGTATTAATATATATTATTAGGAATAAAATAATATAGATAACATTAGTAATATTCTTACGTTTTTTGAAATGATTTTATTGTTTAAAATACAATCGAAAAATTACCATTATTGTAGGGATTTAAAAGGACCTGTTTATATGAGAGTAAGATTTAATTGTACAAATATCACAATTGCTTGAAAAATAAATGTGTGTAGACCTTTTATATTTGTAAAATCTAAAACACATAATTTTGGAAATGACTAATAAATATAGTTTTAGTTCAAATAGCTACCACAAGATTTAATATTATTTTTTGACAAACCTATTTTTTCAAAACACATACATTTTTAATATAATATTATATCGCCATTCAAGATCTGTATAGACATTTATACAAACGATCATATTTTGATTATAACTTACTTGATGTATGGCACTAGGAACTTGAAAGTTCATAGTTGCAATAACAAAAGTATGCTATCCAGCCTTATCTTGAGTTAGTTCTATCCAATCCACCTCATAATACCCTATCTCTTTTTAGTATATTTTAATTTTATACTCCTATCCTCATCTAGGTATTCCCAATGTTTCGTGTACATTGGGTTTGCCAGTCAGTATTCTGATCACGGATCTAAAATCTCCCATTCGCACCGAGTGTCATGCATGTTTTAATATAAAATAAAGTAAAATGTTTGATAATTTGAAGGCTAAGTATTTAATAATATTGGCATTTGCCACAATTTGGTTGTATTTTGAACTTTCCTTTATATTTTCTCGCTATCTTTCACGTAGAGAAAGTATTGTGATCGTAAAAAAAATTGAGCTCAATATTTTGATGAACCTCGACGTTTTATGAGCCCGCCAATCTGAAAAATTGGTTTATGAATCCTCGTCTGTATGTCTGTCTGTCTCTCTATCCACCTGTTTGTATGTACCTTAGACTAGAGCCTAAACAATTTTAAAACTTGGTATCTAAGGGTTTCATAGTTTTGTCCCGAAGGGTTTTTGGAATTGTTTATCAAACCCTAAAACTAAAGGTCTTTTTCTGAAGGCTGAAAAGAGAAAAAATAAATTTTATCAAAACCTGTCCTAACGATTTTGATTAAATTTCATTTATAAGCATTTATCAATATTATAAACACAATGGCTACCCTCGTTGTTTCGGCAAATTACTTTGAGTGTTCAAGTTTGATTTGTAAATTCCCATTTTGTATCCTATCACTGAAACTATTTGAGATATGAAATTATTTATCGTTGAAATTTTGTAGATCTATTTATAATACAAATATTTTATTTGGGGCATATTTTTATAAAACAAATCCTTTTCAAGATAAACGTAAATATGTATTTTTTAACTTTTCGAAAACTAAAGGCAAAGTATTGTGACCCTAAATTTGTTTTAGCCCAAGATGTTGATGGATATCGACGTTTAATTACCCTCCCC